>CAUYPK010069743.1:0-11842 GCA_963574355.1 Loris lydekkerianus | reverse complement strand
GGAATTACACCTACGGGGCATCTCACAAGGGTAAGGGTGAAACTCAGCAAATGTGAAATGTAAATGTCATGCCACGGTGACTGGGAAAATGCCAGGAAGGCTATGTTGACTATTGGGATGAAAATGTGTCAAATGGTCTATGAAGCTAGTGTATGATGCCCCATGATCATATCAATGTATGCAGCTATGATTTAATAAAAATAAATAAATAAATAAATAAATAAAATGACCAAAACGAAATCCAGCACTTAGCATTATTGGTCCAACAGTTGAAGGTTGTGCTGTCTAAACTCGGCTCAGCATAGAGCTGTTTTGGACCACGTTGGGGGAGCATTCTCTCCTTGGAGTTGAGACTGCAAAGGCATGCTTATGGATGCCAGAACCCACTACCCGGCATCCACGCCGGGCATCTTCCTAATCTCCCAGGAGTGGGGGCTAATCATTGTGTGTTAAATAATATCAGGGTGGAAAAATAAAGGATTGACTAAAAATAGAAAGTACTAAATAAAGGTGATTGTTGCTTGGATCCTGCCCCATCACATCTACAGAGGGCAGGAGCGGGAGAGGGTGGCCTTAGTTTGGGGAGCTGCTGGGCCTTGCACATGTGATTGGCAGACCCTGAATCGTTAGGTCTTAGTAGTAAAACCTAACTATTACTGGGTGAGTCTGTGACTGGAGAACATGGAATCAGTCCTCTGTCTTCCTTCCAAAGGATAAGACTGATTCAAATTCAGCCCTGGAGACATAACTTAAGATTTAGGTGGGAACAGATCTAACCACAAGTGTGGCGTTGGTGACATCTGCATGAGTGCCTGATGTAAACTGGCCCTAGCAGATCCGTCCTGTGTCAGTACAGAGGTGCTATGTGTGACCACCAAGGATGAGAAATTAGTGGGGTCTGTGGATCTCCTTCCACACAATCCTTAAACTGGGGGTAAAGCAGATGGCAACCCGAGTCATGCTGGATGTGAGACATGGCCCTGATGAATGTTAGTTTAGTAAGCAGATCTGGAGCTGTCCTTCACCCTCCTCTGTAACCTCAGGACACCTCCTGTTCCCTGGCCTCTCAGATCCGCTCCACAGCTTAAATGCAGGCTTTTCTTGGGGGCAGACAAGATATTGTTCCACAGTCTGATCCAGTTACACATACCATCAACTTAATTGGCTCCAATTCTCACTGTCTGAGACATGGATAGCATCAGAGGTAGGCTTTGAGCGACTTTCTGAAAGGTGTAGTATGAAGTTCCCATGGGGTCCTCACACTCTGCTCTGGTAAGGACAGGTCTCACGTCTATTTATGGAGTAATGTACTCCGAAACACTACTCATTTCAGCCAACAAAATATTAGGTCACTAAATCTGAAAAGTTCAATTTTGACTCAAAAGGTTAGCTTATTATATCTCAATCAAGAAGCAGTACAAGTAATCTAAGGAGGCGCCGAAGCTGTCGGCACAGTTTTGCCGCCTTCCCTGTGGCTTGTTTACTCGAGCGGCAGAAAAGCCTGGAGAGAGAGTGGTGATGAAATTTTCAAAACTGTTTTCCACAGCTTGTTGAGAATTAAATATTTTTCCTTGCAAGAAGTGGTCCAAAGCCTGGAAGAAATGAAAGTCAGTTGGTGCGAGTCTGGTGCGTATGATGGATGACAGAGTTGCTAAACCCAGGTTCTATAGTTTCAGCAGCACGGTTTATGCGACAGCACTGTCTTGCAAGAGGACTGGGGTGTCACTGTCTCAACTGCTTAATCACAAGCATCCTCATCCTTTCATCCAGTCCGTTTCAGTAGCATCTCCTTATTTCTACTGACCGGGTTTCATGATGCTGCAGTGAATAACACCAGCGCTGGACCGCCAGCCAGCCAGCAGGAGCTTTTTGATGAATACTTGGTTTCGGACTGTGCTTCGGCACTTCACCTCTATCCAACCATTGTGCCAAACACTTTAGCCATCAAACAAAACCCATTTTTTATCATGTGTGGCAATACAGAGTAGAACTGGCTTACCTTTACATTACGACAGCAAAGAAAGGCGAGCTTTGAGATGATACATAACCTGACAATCATTTAATTCACGAGGAACCCATCTATCTGACTTCTCACTGTGCCAATTTGTTTCAAATGGTCCAGTGCTATTGGAATAATAGCAACAAACCTTGCTGCTAATCCACGCATAGGCTGAGATGGCTTCGCTTCCACTGCAGCTTTCAGCTCATCATTATCGACCTTGGCCTCAGGCCGCCCGTGTGCTGATTTTTTAAGATTAAAGTCACCAGGACAGAACTCAAACCATTGATGCTCCTTAGCCACGTCCTTCCTAAACGCTTCCTTGATATTTCGAACTTTTTTTTCACTGCATTGGTTCCAAGATGGTGTTCATACACGTATTTAAAAATAACACAAACTTTTGGCTTATCTATGGTTCCATAAAAATCACACTAAAAAGCAAATGTGAAACATAATCAGAAGCCAAAACGTGTGTTTGAAAGAAGGAGCATGTACCTTCACAATGACACACAGAAGTGGCAAAGTGAAATGTCAGACTTATCATCCATCAAAAACAGGGCTGAAGGAAATTGGACATTTCGTACTTAATAACCCCCAAAAGTAATCTTTTCAATACTGATTAACAAAGCGTATCTAGCTTTTACTGGGGAGAAAAGTACCCAAAGTTCTCACGGTTGCTGCCTCTGTTGCTTGCTCCTTCGATCAGATGTTTCCTAACTGTGTGGTTTACACATTCACGATCAGAGCAACTTACCAGCTCCTGCATGAGCAATAAAAGTCACATGCTCATTGCATTTTTTAATTTATTAAAATGAAATAATTTTATTTTTCAAATATTTATTTTTAAATTATGTATTTTAATAAGTTTAAGTTCAGCTCAAGGGTGCGTGAGGCTGCCATTTTCCTTTAGAGGTGTATTAGTCTCTGGGGGTGTTGGTGGAACTAGAAAACGGGCCAATTATTTATTTATTTTTATTAAATCATAGCTGTGTACATTAATGTGATCATGGGGCACCATACACTATTTTCAATTGTTTGACACATTTTCATCACACTGGTTAACGTAGCCTTCCTGGCATTTTCTTAGTTATTGTGCTAAGACATTTACATTCCACATTTGCTAAGTTTCACATATATCCTTGTAAGATGCACCTTCTTAGTAAAGTATCTCAAGAATGGAAGAAAAAGTATCCAATGTACTCAGCCCTACTATGAAACTAATTTATGGATTTCACAAGAAAGCTATAACCCAGTTACAATTATTTATTTATTTTAATTAAAATTAAATAATTTTTTATTAATTCAGTGTTTTAAACATTATAAATAAAAATTGAAAGTATTTAACCATAAACCCTCAGTCCAACTAAAGAAATTATTCTCACTTTTTAATCTTCCTTTTAAAGTCGATTACTATAAATATCTATGAATTGGGTGTTGTTTAATTACAGGCCACACACAGCCTGGGACTGTGATTTTTCCAGATAACACTCTGCCATTTTTACCTGTGGCTTCTCTTTCTCTATTTTTAGGATCTTTTGTTCCCCATGGGCTTCTTCCCTTTATTATTCTATTCTCTCTGAATAGTCCCCTTTGTGAGTAAAATTAGTCATCTATTCCACATATATGCAGAGTTTTAAAGAGACCATAGAAAAGGTCAATGAGCAGTCACTGTGACACCTAATTTGTGTGTTCCTGTGTTCACGCCCATGTGCGTGGGGGCTGAACATCACCGATGGGAGACTGTGCCCACAGGAATCCTGTCTGCTGGTTGTGTACAAAAATAACAATGCCTTATTTCCTCAAATGTAAAGAAATTATAGAGTTAGAAAGTCCAGGACTATCTTGCCATCTTTTACAGCACTAGAGAACCAATCTCCTCTCATCTTTTTGTTTTGACATCTTGGGGAAGAGGCTGACATTCTCAAGTTTGTTCTTAGGTTTGTCTCAGGATACGTGATGTTTGTTGGAGCGATAACCATCTCACATGCATTCCAGGCAAAGAAGTTATAAAAGTCCTTGAAACAAATGTCTGTTCCCATTTTCAGCATCCTTCATTGTCTTGCCAATGTAAACTACTGGCTAGAAATTAATTTCAAGAAAGCCTGGGCATTTTGCAAACTTTTATCTTGGGTATATCACTGCCTCTAGCAGATTCAAGGCCCCATTATCATGGAAGAAGTGCAGAAAGATACCAGCTAGGCAACTAGTTATTTCTGCTGCAGTGGCTTTCCCGGAATGCTCAGGTCAGCTGGGCTCAACTAAGGTCAACTGTGGCTGGCCTTATCTTCAGGTGTCTCATCACTGCTTCTGTGTCCCTAAGACGACTTCCAGTCTTAGTATGGCCAGGGAAGCTCTTCCGACTCTGTGACATGCTTCTTTATTCTGTCCACAAATAATCACCAAACTCAGAACTGCATCCCAGGAAGTCTCGGCCCATTGTGCTGTGTCCAGCTGCCCTGCTCTGGGGCAGGCCCACTCCTTTCTGGTTTGGGTTTTCATCCCCATGGATGAAGGAGGATGTATTTGGGGCCTGGAAAATTACTAGAGCTAAAAGCATCTTGGACAGCAAAACAGGCAAATAAACCAGTGTCAGAGGAGGGCTTCTTCCCTGTAAGACAAAAATAATACACACGTCGGGTGTGCTGTGCTGAGGGGTAATGATGATGGAATTCTCAGACCAGTGGCCCAGAGACAGATAGAGTCAAATTTCAAAAAGCCACCTATCCAGCTGTGATTAAAATTAGTAGCTGCCATTTGCAGACAGAGAAATCAATACTAATGACGGTCATACGTGCTTCCGGGGAGGAAAGCAGCAGCTCGTGTCCTGCAGATCCTGTCCTGACACAGGAGCAAGCTCAGCTCAAGGGTCCGTGAGGCTGCTGTTTCCTCTTAAAGGTGTTGGTCCCTGGGAAGTGTTGGTGGAATGAGAAATAGGGCCAGTCTGGAAACCTTTGAATGGGGGGAGTGGGGGGGGGCAGAAAAATATTTAGAGTTTTATATGGATTTGGTTTGCTGTATTTGTTCCCAAGCATTTTCATTTGTAGCGGAAAGCACATGTCTCGACTAGCCGGAGTAATCAAAACCATTCAAGCAACACGGTAATAACATTCTTTTCAGCAAAAGAAAAAAAAAATGAGTAAGTAAAGCTTTTGCTCTTCACGAAGAAGAACAAAAGATGAGGAATTAGGGAGTTTGTTAGCACATTGGTGGAGTCCAGAGAGGGAAGCAGCAAAGGCTGCATCCAAGCGGAACGGCCAGGCAGGCGCAGGCGTCACACATACCGTGTTTTCAGATTTTTTTTTAACTAAAAATGTCTATTTTTATTTTAGTTTTTGAAGTATCTCTGAAAGTCATCCGTAAGTTCTCAGAGAGCAACAATAATAGGCAGCCTTCTTTGTCTCCCATGGTGAGTATCCATCGGGCTTAAATGGACTGACTCTGCTTCTCCACCAATCCCTGTCCAGGCTGTGCAGAAATGAGAGATTTGGGGAGAAGGCTTTTACTTTTGTATTCACAGGGCACCGATAGTTTCATCTTCCTTTAACTTCTCTACATGGTAGAGGGCCGTGGGCACATGGGAAGTGTCCTCTGGACCTTGCTCAGGCCCCATGTACTCTATCCATGTCTCTGAGGCGACAGCCTCAGCCTCGCTGCATCCACGACCCAGAGCCCCCTGTGTGCCTCTGCTGGTAGCAGGGGTTGAGGGGGACCTTTACTTTTGACCCAGGTTTTTTACACAGGAACAATTGGAAGGGTTGGCTTGGTTTTCATCCGGGTCACAGGAGTGAATTTTCCCACCTCTTGCAAACAGAGTCACACCCAGGAATACAATTTTAAGTCAATGAGTGATGATGGAGAGGTGGAGGCTTTCTAATTTCTAAAAGTTAAACCAAGATAGCAGTAAAAGTTTTCAGGGCCATTGCTTCTGGGCACAACCCCCATTCTTTTGGCCTTCCCTCTCTGAGGTTCCCAGGTGGGATGTCAGCCCTCACCTGCTCATCTGGTGAGTCTCCACTCTCTGGGCTCTGGGCCGTGGTTCTGTCTCTCGCTTCTCCTCATCCTGTATTTTTTCATCACTTATCTTTAAATTCCACTATGCCCAAATATATTTCATGATGACCTTGATAAATAATTCATGCTAATGTACTAATGGTATATTCATTTTAAATGGGAGGCCCCCTGGAGCAAAGCTCTGCTTTTGTAATCTACTCACTTAATGATCGGATGTTGCTGGTAAAAACAAAATTTAATCTTATATCATCTCCCCCACCCCCGACCCTGACTAACTTTTCACAGGTGGTTGACTAACCAATAGGAGGTGAGATTTAGTTGTAGAAAATTCCGTCATGAAAATAATCATTTGCCCCATGCCTACACTAACCTTCCAAGGGTGCAGGCTTCCAAAAGGTTTTTTCTAATCAAAGCTTTATGGGCTTTGATGACACAGCACTGTGTATGAAGCACGGCAGCCTCTTAGCCTTGCAGAAGGTCAGTGGCCATGGCAGAGCCCCCTCCATATCTCCACATGGCCGCACAGAGCCCACGATAGCCAGTGGTCAATGAATATGGTTCAGTGACTGAACTATTAACAACAACAAGCAAACAGCACAACAACAACAACAAAAAAACTCATATCGGACACAAACAGAGACAAAGAAAATAAACAGTTTATACGTTTCATACCCAAGACTTCAAGCTTCTTCACAAAGGTTTACAGAATTATTTGACCTGACATTGCAGAAGTATGTCTTCTACTGATGAGCAGAGAAAACAATATGGAATTCAGCCTAGGAGGATAAAAATAGATTTTTGCGAAATGTAAATGCCAACTCTAATTGCTAGTACTAATTTGACGACATCTGCAGCAATAGTGGCCCCTTTTTAGGCAAAACACATATCCATTGAACAAATACTGAGCACCTACTGTCTCCAGACTCTGCCTCAAGCCCTGGAATCCAGCCCTAAGCCAAACAAAGCTAATTCCATCTCCTTACCTGACGACCATGGGGGCATATGTGAAAGACTGCACTGCTGTCTACTGAACACCGTTCAGGTGATGGAGACTCTTATAGCCCTGACTCAAGCATTACAAAAACTGTCCATGGAACAAATATATTTGCACACCCCTAATATTTTAGGTAAAAATCCATGAATTCTGCAGCATGTAAAATGGTGGGAAGTCTTCAAGGACACACGGGAGTGTGAGCAGGGGCTGTGAGTATTCTGACGGGGAAGGGACAGGAAAAGGTGTGGGACCAGCTGGGGAGAGAATGCACGGGCACAGAGAGCAGGCTGGCCAGGATGCCACATCTGGAGTGTTCCCGAGAAGCCACTGGGAAGATGAAGTGGGACAGAAACAGGAGACTACAGGATCCAGAAAGAACAGGGCTTCAGAGGCCACTTCCAGGACTGGATAGGAGAATGTCATTTTGGTTTTGTTGAGAACAGACTGCAGGAAGGCAGGCTAAAGCAGAGATTGCAATAGTTTCTAAAACACCACCACAATAATCCAGCCAATAGGTGCTGGTGCCTCTATCCCCGGGGTTGCCGTGGAGATGGTGAGCCACATCAGACCCTGGCTGACTTTGGAAGGTGGTGCAGGCTGCATCAGGTTTAGGAAAGGTTTAGGAAAAGTGGTGTGTAGTATGCCGCTTTGGTCTTTGGCTTAGGCAGCTAAAAGGTGGTTGACATTTTTGAGATGAGGAGACATGCAAGTGTCTAGATAAAGGGTCAAGAAGGGCTAGAACCTTGCAAAACCCTGTTTACAGTCATCTGTGAAGTTTAGGTTAATGTAAGCCACCCCACTGAAAGGCAGGTCTCACAGACCCTATCCCAGCAGCTGGAACGGGCCAGCACAGATATAAACTTGTCCTGGTAAGGCAAGAGAGCCATTTAGCCTTAACTCAGCATTCTATCTAAATGCACCTGCTGTTGTTTGTCTACTTTTGCCAGCGCCGCTCCTGGGCCTGGTCAGATTGGCTGTCCTTCCCTGGCCCTCTGCATTAGGTGTGTGGCACACAAAAGGCCCAACCCACCACCAAGCCCTCCAGCTGCCGGGACTCTGCACAGAGCTGCCCACCCTCCCCTCACCAGACAGCCTTGGTCAGGGCCTGCCACAGGCCAGTGCTCCCGGCTGGGCTTGGGGAGCTGACCATGATACCTAATGGAGATGAGGGGAGGGCTGTGGCTTCTTCAGGGAATATGACTGGGGTGGTGGTGTCATTTCCTTGTGGTGAATTCCCTGCATAAGAGAATCATTTTATAAAAAGCCTGACACTGTATTCCTGGAGAAACCTCGGAAGGCCAGCCTGTTTTAGGAAGGTTAAATAGGATTACATGTTAGGAAAGGATATTTTGTTGCATACACGCAAACCAACCACTCTACCTGCATTAGGGAAGAAGCTGCTGTGTGTTTCTAGGTTGCAGATAGGAGATGAACACCACATCTCCATCATGTTGGCCACAGTATGTTTCTTGTTAGTAGTGAATGTATAGATCCAGGCTAGAATGCAGCAGGATGGGAGAAGAATTGGAAGATTCAGTGACGTCGGGTTCCCAATGCTTCTTGAATAAGATCAAACAAGAGATTGAAAAACTCATGAGTTGAGTACCGAGATTCCCCTGGGGCCAGTTGTAATTCCAGAAGACAAGGCTGCCTACTTGTCTGGGTTCCTACTCTGCTACCTGGAACTCTTCGCAGGGAGGTGGAAAGTCACTTTAACAGAGCCTCAAACGGTTTGTGTCACAGTCAAAGGGAGGATCTGAGGGCAAACCTCTGTTAGATATAGCAGTATTAGCTTTTATAACAGATAAGCTCAAAATTCCAGCAAGATAACAATAAAAGTATATTGTAGCTACTGTCTTTGCTTTTAATAAATTTTCATTCACTATTGCATCCTGAGCCTATTGACAGACGTGTAGATTATGTTCCATATATTTTTGAGCTGGGGAGAGAAATAAATCCAAGCATAATAAGATAATAAGTATCAGGGCTTCAGGTTGCTGAAAGACAGCTCCAAAGCTTGACTTGGTTTTCCTCTGACCTGTTGCATCTGTGTTCTGTGTGTAGAAGTACATTCAGAAAAGCATGTGATTGAAATCTGGATGTGATCTTACATCCATCTACAAAATTTCCCTGTTATCAAATTTGACATCATTCCTCAGTCAAGCGGAAGCAGGGAAAGGAGAAGAGAAGAGAAAATTACATTAAGATGAAAACATGACATTTGAGAACAATATTGAACCCAGAAAGAATCTGTGAGGAGAGCAGTTACCGAGTGAATTTGAAGGGGATGCTGGTAAGGGAAGCAACTTCAGGGCTTTTTGAACGTCTTCTCAGCTGACAGAATCACTTCCCCCTCTAAGGTCCGGGTGAGTGTCTACGCAGCGGGCAGCACTGCCCACGCACAGCTCTCACCGCTCTGTTCTTTGTGTGTTCTTCTCCATCTCTCTCTTCTGCCTTTGAGGCACTTCTCTCGTAGCCCCACACTGATCTGTCACCAGTGATCAGAGTGTATCTTCCTTTCACTTGCCCAGGAGGGGCAGCGTCGGGGCTGCAGCTGGTCCTGGTCCGTGTGAAGTACAGGACAGAGAGCAAGGACGGTCCCCTCCCTGCTGACATTCCAGGCCCCTGCGTGGGGATCGGAAGCCCCTGGATCTTCTTGCATCTCTCGGTTATATCCAAACCTGGTACAATGCGCCCTGAGAACAAAACATCCCAATACCATCAGGATATCAGGAAACACACTTTAGCATCTTGTTTTCATGCCGAGCATTTGGGTGGAAAAAGACAAATTCTAAGAACTTAAACATAAGGCACAGAGATTCCTTCTCACACATCTAAAAAATCCAAGTGGGAACAAAATGAAACTGTTGATTTCTCTGTGGAGAATGAATTATTTTTCTGTTTCATACTTGCAGTTTAAATTTGAAACTCTCCTTCAACCCCACATCGCCCTTTTTTTAGTGTAAGCCATTTGAAAGAAAATCATTGCAAACATATTGTAAATTTTACTGCTTTCAAAATCATTCTCCACAGAAAGTATTTTGAGGTCAGCGCTGTAACTCATTATGTACAAAACGCTCAAGTCTCATTGAGATATGTGGGTCCCTTTGTCAACTGGCAAGGGTAATCTTCTTGAGGTCTTGCCTTTGCTTTCTGACGGGGTGTGTCGTGCCATGGCTGTTGAGGAACAGTGTGTTTGCCTTCACAGGCCCCTCCTGCCTCCTGTTGCCTCCTCTCCACTGTGGCCTTGACTCCTGGGCATTAGAATCAGAGGCAAATCAAAGCTGAGGACTGATCATGAGCCCTCTGAAAGGTATCAGACAAAATGAGCAGGGAATCTGGGATAGAATATACTACTTCCCAGCACATGTAACATTATAAAGACCAGGCAGGCCAGGACCATAGAGGGTATTTGTACTTTATGTCAGAACAGGGACTTTGCTTGCAGAAGTCAATTGTGGTTTTAGGTTAATGGAATTCACAGAAAAACTTTATCGACCAGGAGATGACATTTTCACGTGAAGGAAGTATTACTACCCCATAAATCACACTATTTTTACAAGAAATTTGGATAAATTTTATATGAAGAAGATTTGAGCCAACTTGATTGCAGTATTTTGAATTATTAGCTGAGGTGATATGAAATTGTTAGATATGGAAGAATTAAGTATTTGAACCTATTTTAAATAATTTGCTTCAATTAAAAAGAAAACAATTGACATTAAAAGTAATAACTTTTATATATAAGCTCTGAAAATAAGGTTAATTTTAATATAATTTATTTTTTGTAAAATGGCTGGTAAGGTTATAATGGAGTGTTATATGACTAAGAACCACTATACATTATACATGCATTTATCGAAATAACTTTTTAAATGTACTAGTAACAATTTTAAGTATAATAGTTATACTTTTAAAGAGATTTTGAGCTCTGATTGTGCAATCATTTTTTCTTATTGGGAAGTCTGAAGTTCTGAAGCTTCAGGGATGTGTTAAAGATCACATGGCCTTCAGTTGTACCAAAGCTGACCCACACCCCGATTAGTACTATGTTCCAACAGAGCATTTGTTCTTCTGAACCACACTGACTTCCTTAAGGGAATGAATTGGTGGCTTTTTTTTTTTTATTACTTCAAATTTTGTGCAAGTAGAGTTTTTTTTAACAGATATTTTTTTTTTCCTTCGTAGATATTAAAATTTAATATAAAATCATGGCAATAAAAATAGTATAGCATTAGCATGTGAATAAATAGATTAGTCAAACAGATAAGTAGAACAACCAGAAATAAACCTAATTCACTGGGACCTTCACATATGACAAGTCACAGTCTTCATTAGATTCTTAGAAGATTCCATGACCCCAAAAAGGTCACCATTTCATGACCTATTTAGGAATTGTGGGTTGTCCAATTTTCATTATAAAAAAAAAAAAAAAATCTAATTTTTTCCCTGTTATTCCAAAAAAAATTAGAGAAAATGTTGCCTGGTAAATACAAAACAGACCCGTGTTAAGTCTACTCTAGACTTCATGGTTCAGCATAGTATTCTTTTGTATTTTTGTATTTTTAATTTTTTTTTATTGTTAAATCATAGCTGTGCACATTAGTGCAATCGCCTGTACCCATTCTAAGATGCACCATAGATGTGGCCCCACCCATTACCCTCCCGCCACCAAAACCTCCCCCCTCCCTTCCTCTTCCTTGGCCCTTTCCCCATAGTCTTGTGCTATAGTTGGGTTATAGCCTTCATGTGAAAGCTATAATTTAGCTTCATAGTAGGGCTGAGTACATTGGATACTTTTTTTTCCATTCCTGAGATACTTTGCTAAGAAGAATATG
>CAUYPK010069741.1:0-26993 GCA_963574355.1 Loris lydekkerianus | reverse complement strand
TTTAAACCATTCACATTAATTGAGAATATTGATAAGCCTTTTGAGAGTCCGGTGGATATTTTTAATCCTTTTGCTACTATGGAAGTTGGAATTTGATCTAAATTTTCTGGGTGGGTTTACTTTTGTGGTGGAGGATTACACTGGTCTTTATGGAGGATAGGTCTGAGAATATCCTGGAGAGGTGGTTTAGTTATGGCAAATTTCTTCAACATGTGAATGTCATTGAAGTATTTAATTTCTCTGTCATAAATGAAACTCAGTTTAGCTGGGTATAGGATCCTGGGTTGAAAGTTATTTTGTGTTAGGAGATTGAAAGTCGATGACCATGCTCTTCTAGCTTGAAAGGTTTCAGCAGAGAAATCTGCAGTTATTCTAATATTCTTCCCCTTGTAGGTAATGGTTTTCTTTTGTCTGGCAGCTTTCAGAATTTGCTCCTTCATATTAATTTTAGTAAAATTGATTATGATGTGTCTGGGGGATGTCTTATTTGGGTTGAGTCATGCTGGAGTTCTGAAACTGTCTGCTGAATTTCAGAATTTCTTGGCATGTCTGGAAAGTTCTCCTTCATAATCTCATGGAGAAGAGACTCTGTGCCTTGTGAAGCCACTTCGTTGCTTTTGGGGATCCCTATAAAATGAATATTAGTTTTCTTCGAATTATCCCAGAGCTCTCTGAGAGAGTGATCTGTTTTTGCCCTCCATTTCTCTTCCTCTTTGAGAGTTTGGGAGCGTTCGAAAGCTTTGTCTTCAATGTCAGAAATCCTTTCTTCTGCTTGGTCCATTCTGTTACTGAGGGATTCTACTGTGTTTCTCAGATCTTTGATGGCTGCAACTTCTTGTCTCAATGTGTCAAAATCTTTGGTCATTTGGTCTTTAAATTTGTTGAAATCTTGAGATATCTTTTGGGTTACTGCTTGGAGTTCTAATTCGATCTTATTTGCTATCCAGATTCTGAATTTGATTTCTGACATCTTAGCTAATTGTTTGTGTATGGAATCTTGTGCTGTGTCTGCCCCATTGATCCTTGGGGTAGTTGATCTATTCTGACTATTCATATTGCCAGAGTTTTTCTGTTGATTTTGCCTCATGATTGTTTTTCATTGTTTCCTCTGGCCGTCCTCAGAGTTGGGGAGGTGTCTCTCTAAGATTAGACCCTAGCGGGATCACTCTATTGTTGCTGGATCTTTGTAGGGAGTGACCCTGTGTAATTCCTCTGGGGCTGCCCCAGCTAGGGAGTTCTGGTTGGGGAAGCAGCTCCGGCGTGCGATACCCAGATCCAGCAACAGGGCGTGAGGTGGTGCGCACTGTTCTGGGAGTACCTGGTGCCCAGTGCCCTTGGCACAGAGAGCCCAAAGCTCCAGCAGTCTCTTGACAGGGGAAGGGCTCTGCACAGAGTCAGGGAGGGCCACAGAGGGCACGCAGCTACCAGTACCAGAGGGCACGCAGCTACCCTGGCCTGATGAATGGGCCAGTGTGGAGGCCTGGAGGACACAGGAGGGAGGACACAGGGTTGTGTGGCTCCCGCAGTTCGTGGTCAAGGCATGCGGAGGCCCAGTGGGTGTGGATCGCAGGTCGGGGGTCGCAGCACAGCTCTTATGGAGGTCTGGGTGGCGGCAAGCCCAGGAGTTTGAGGTTGCTGTGAGCTGTGACTCTACCCAGGGCAACAGCCTGAGTCTCCAGTGTGCTAAAACCCGGTCTCACTCTGCCCCTGAGGGTTAAGGCTGTAAGGTAGCTCAGTCCCTGCCTTTAGGCTTCTCAGTCACTAGGTTAGTAGGTCCCGCCCGATCCTTGCTCTGGGACCCTGAGGGTGGAGCTTCCCAGGGCAGTTCTCTCACAAGGGCACCCTGCGACCCAGCTCAGTGGCTCAGTCTGGCCCTAGACAATGCCCAAAGTTCTCCGCACTCCTGCTCAAGCTCTCCCCAAGGCAGTTCAACTGAGTGCCAAGTCCCAAAACACTGAAACAGTTCACAGGTAAGGCCTTTCCTGGTTTGCAGTCTTACTGCTGCTTGTACTTATGGTTGCCAGCAAGATTAGGTTGATCGAACACACGCAACCACTTGCCAGTTTTCCACTGTTTTTGTCCTCCTCTTGGGGTCCAGAAGTCCCTTGCTGACTCCCTGCATCCTCGAAGGGATGATTGTAGGCAGATCCCACCAGCCAGAGATGCCTGGAGTCTTATCTCCCCAGACTCGCAGTGCCCAGTTGCAGGGAAGCTGTTACTCAGCCGCCATCTTTAATCCATTTCCTCCTGATGATTTTCTATGAGAACAAATGACGATCTTAGAAGAGAACCTTGAAATACCTTTCAGGCGTGTGGAGACTTTGGGCATTCAACTTAAGTACATGAAGTATTGTTTTGGTTGTTTATTGCTGTACAAGTCACCACAAAGCTTATTGGTTTAGTTTGTTATTCTAGAATTCAGTTCTGGACTCAACTTGGTAGTTCTTTGATTATAGTCAGATTGTGCTTGGGGCTGTGCCATCTGAAGGTGAAGCTGGGCCAGAGGACCTACTTCTAAGATGGCATCTTCCTTCACTCATCAGGTGTATGGGCTGGGATGTCTGGAGAAGCTTTGGACTGGCCAGGTGCTGTCTTGTTTCCATACCTCCTCTCTGCATGTTTACCTTGGTCTTCCCCACAGAATGAGGGTATTGGTGTAATTGGATTTCTTTCATAGTGGCTGGTTTCTTCAGAGGAAACATTCCACAAGAGCAAGGCAGAAACTGAGAGCCTTTTTATAATCTAGTGTTGGATGGCACACTGAACTATATCTACTGCATTCTGTTGGACTTAAAGACGAGTCCAAATTTACTTTGGGAATGGACTACATAAGAGTGTGTCTATGGAGAGGCATGATTCACATGTGTGTGTGTGTGTGTGTGTGTGTGTGTGTGTGTGTGTGTGTGTCCATGGGCACATATTGGGGACTTCTGTCACAGCATGATGTTTTCTTCTACTTGGCATCTACTGTGATACTGGAAGAGAGGGGAGATATTTTGGTAAACCATTGGTTGCCCTTGAATTTCTATAATAGGATTTTAAGTTTCTTCATGATACCTTCTTGCAAGTGTCAATATCACCACTAAATGCAGAGGAGTATGTTTTTCTCAGAGGTATCCCTAAGACTTGCTGAAATAGGGCTTAATTTTAGGACAACAATTTTAGGACATCAACTTTAGGACATGATGGAAAAGTGGATCACATTTATGCTCTTGAGAGAGGAATTAGAATAATATCAAGAAGTTTTATATCCACATAGAGATATACTTTATGTTTGATGATGTTTTTGAGACTGCAAAGAGAATAAATGAAAAAAGAACAGTAAGAGACAAACTAGAATTGGATAAGGCCCTAATGGAGCTCAGAGCAGGCTTCCCTGTTGCTTAGAACAGTGCCTGACAGGTGTAGGTAAGAAATATGTTGTTCTGAAGTGTGCAACACACATTTATAAAAAATGCTTACACGCGCTTCATGAGTTTTTGTCAGTGCAAGTGTAGAAGTGGCTACTTTTAGAAGTATATTTTCCTCTAAGATTATAAAAAATTTGGCATTGTCATAGTCCAAGACATCATAGTAAGGGGATCTTTGACCCCCTGAGTATCTTCTAATATGACTTTTGGACAAAAGCAGAGGATCCCCAACATTTTTAACCTGATGTTTTTTCTCTAGTAAAGAGGAGAGGACGTCAACAGAAAATGCCATGCTTGTTCTAACTCTGACCTTTAGGAGGAGCAGGCCTCTACTGGGAAAGAGTCATGATTGCCTGGTGAGGGCAAGCACAACAGACTTGCCAAAGATGTCAGAAAATTCAGATAAATGAAAGACATGGTCATTTGGATGGCAGGATACCCAGGGAGGAAAGGTGGCCCAGGGGGCAGGAGAAGCTCACAAAAATGCAGTTATTCCTCTGAAAAGGTGGATTGTAATTCCAAGTGGCGGCTTGGAAAATTTTAGCTCTCTCCCCTCACTAATCTCCAACAGCCCCCACCAAGACCTAAGGATGGGAATAATAATGATAATATATTATTTATTGATATGAATAGGAGGTATATTATTAATTTCAGTTAATGCATGGAAGCATACTGATTAATCTCACAATTTTAATTGGTCTGTAATGTATGTACAGTATATGAGGTGAGAAAATTAAGTTCATGAACTCATCCTACAAAAGTGCTACATACCTCATTGCTGAGTATTGCTACAGTCACCTTCAAAGTGTGGGTGCTATGCACCAACACCAGTGCCTAGTCCAACCTTCAAAGGATGGATAGGTGAACTTGATTGTCACACCTTATATGATGACAGCTGTAAGGATCATTCCAGAGAAAGTTCCAAAATTTGCTTTGACCATAGTAGTATTCAGCAATGAGGCATCTAGCACTTTTTTCTAGGATGTGTTCATGAGTTTAATTTAATTTAATTGTCTGACCTTGTAGGCAAAAGATACTTGCCTTACGTTATTGCCATCTCAAGGCAAGACCTAGGCCATGTTTCAGTCAGACTGCCGTCACCCTTAAGCTCTTCTTATAATTCTAGAACCAACACTGTGACTGTTCCATTGCTAATCATCTGAATGATCAAATGCACAGACAGGTAAACAAGGCGTTCAGATTCTTAAAATTGAATTTTTATAATAAAAAAGATAGAAAGAAGGGTTCATGCAAGGGTAATAGTAAGAGAACAGCATGTTTCTGTTAGAGTGGTGTCATGGAAGCTTCAAACCCAAGAGTGGAATCTTGGGAAAATGACAACAATATATTGTTTAAAAATCCATACTCAGAGCACATGTGAGTATAATATTGACTATTCAGCAAAACCTCCACCTTATCTTCTCAATCCATATTTTGTTTTTTATGTTTTGTGCCATGACATATGTTCTTTGAAAGTGAGAAGGTGGAATAGAAGGTGGTGAAGAGTATTGAGGACTGGAGGTGGGATGTGGACCCACGAGAAGACTCTGGCTTTTTTAAGTGCCATGTTACACTCAGGTCAACAAAGGAGCTTTCCCACGAGTTCCCAGAATAGATGTTCATAATCAGGAAGAAGTCCCAGAAGGCTACAGGTGTTAAAATGTACACATTTCCCAATATTCCAATGGGGGAGCAGAAGATAGAGCCCACAAAGTGCATGACGGTGATCTTGATTTCAGGCAGGATTATGGAGTTAGGGCAGAAGTTGAGGCAGATGTCACAAGAATCCAGTGGGAGCTCGTGTCAAGGGTTTTCTTCCTGACGGGATCCTGGACTATAGGAAAGGGAAGTGTGGTATCACAGTCACTCTGGACTTCAGCCGGTCAGCGGACAGTGCGCCTTTCTCACAGCTGCTGTCAATTTGCAAACATTTATCAGTCCCTTACCAGGAATTCAATGATGGATGTGATATGCTGTTGAAGAACTCACAGGGTTGGTGAGAGATAACACACAAATAAAATATATCTTTATATAAAACAGAAATTGTCAGACCAAGCCTGCCACCTAGTTGTGCAAGTTAA
The DNA here is from genome assembly GCA_963574355.1 of Loris lydekkerianus. Lineage (NCBI taxonomy): Eukaryota > Metazoa > Chordata > Mammalia > Primates > Lorisidae > Loris > Loris lydekkerianus. The sequence continues at coordinate 21,502 of CAUYPK010069741.1, read as the reverse complement.
GTTCTGTTGGAACAGAGCCAAGCCCTTTGATTTACATATTCTACATGGATGCTTTCTGCTCACATGGAAGGGAAGAGTTGCGTAGTTTCAGCAGGGACTACATGGCTTGCAAAACCTAAAATATTTACTCTCTGGCTCTTTTCTAGAAATGTATTGACCCCTGATATAAAGCTAAAATTGCTCTTAGGAATTATACTCAAAATGCTATGGAAATTTAGAAATCAATTAATTGTGGTATTGGGGGTATACTTGGGAAGGCTTTAAAGATACAGTTCAGTTGGACTTTGTTTTAGAAATTTCCTTTCCCTTCCTTCTCTCTTTCCTCTATTCATCCCTCAGCCCCCCCTTTCTCTCTTTCTCTCTCTCATTTTATTAAAGTTGTCTTCTCAGTATTTCATAAGGATTTGACTCTACGCAATCCATGTTCTGAGTCAACTTGGGTGTAGAGTTCAGCAAAGGGCCAATCTATGAAGTGTAAGAACTGGAAGTAGGGGTGTTGTGGTTACCCACAATTCTCCATTTTTAGTAGGCAGATATTCAGAAAGGGGGCCAGAATGGTATCTGAAATAATGACCCGAGAGTGTGGAGGGATGTGGTGGTGTGGCATTAAAGGGTCTTGGAATGCAACATGTCTCCTTTTGCATGAGGCAGGGCAGCAGATGAGGCCTCTGGCCCCACATTATCAACAGGCAGGGGAAAAGACCCATGTTTCAGGCCAAAAGTCTGGAAGCCTGGCCAAGGTGCTGGGTGACACAGCAGGAATACAGAACATATTTTGAGGCTGGGAGGAGGGTCTTCAATTAACAGGGAAGGTCCCAATCTAGGTTTGGAAAACCGAGTGCCTGGCACAGCATGAGCTTACAAGCAATGTGAGAGTGCCTGTCCTAAATGCTGGCCTGTGCTTACAGAATAATACACAGAAGGAGGAAGATGATCATTTTCTTCTAGTGTCAGCTACAGAAAAGGCATCTGGAACAAACACTCTGGTGCCTTTGAAAGACTTAGAGTGAAGCTCGCTCGGGAGTGGGTAACCAAGAGGATGAAAAGATCAGAAGCCACTGGATATTGTGAAATGATAAAAGAAACTTAATTTAGACGGGAGAACAGAAAGCTTAATGGGCACATGTAAACTGTTTTCAAATATTTGTCTCATAAAAATGGTTTGGGGCTTGCATTTGCTTCAGAAGAATTTGGACCAGTTAGTACAGGAGGGTAGATTTTTCTGACAAGAGACCTGGATTGGATGAACAGCCTCAGAAAGTTCTCTGTCTGGGCTGAACAGCCATGTGATGGTACTTGACAGGTAGAGGTGGAGGTGGAGGGGGCATGAACGAGCTTGTCAACCTTTCTGTGATTTGACCTTTGTAAGATTACACACATCTCACTGGGCTTAACAAATCAAACATGTAGGTCTGATTTAGAACTATTTCTTCTTCTTTTTGCTTCATACCTATCGACCTCTTTTTAATATAGCTCTGGTTTTAACACATTAACCTTAAGGTGACAGCCACCCCTCAAATCCATTTTTGGTGTAGATTGGGATGTTCTTCTTGGCCATAGTTTGACAGACTCGTGGGGCTCCAAAATCTTTCTGTGCTTTGATGTTGCAGCACCTATGGCTATTTCAGTTCAGTGAATCATTTCATTAACCGCATTTTTATACAGCTTGCTCCTAAAGGCTGTATAATTCTAACTTAATCTCTTTGGAGTTTACTTTTTGCTTCTGACAGAAGCCACAAGGAAAGGTGACTTAGCAGTTGTGGCTCCCTGGTCCACACCTTTCTCAGGTACCATATTATTCAGTTGGTGGACGACTGGTCTCCTTTTAGTAACCGAGAGAGCATCTCCTCCTTTGCTCCATCTTTCCAGATGCCACTTGGAATTTGCAGATAATTTAATTAATTTAATGCAATTATTAAACGTGCTCGTTAACTGCTTCACTAAAGCTCAAACACGTAAACCTGGTGCACAACACAAACAACTTCCTGTTACACGGCTGATCTTCTACTAGTAACACATCCAAGCTTAGCCAGCAGGCAGAGTTCACAAACACACCGAATGGAATTTAAAAGGTTGTAAGAACAAAACTATAAAGAGGTTTGTTGTTTCTCCCATACTGCACTCTGGCCTTTTTTTTTTGTTTGTTTTTTTCTGAGATCCTTCAGTGATTGAGCCCAAAGCAATAAACGATGGGCTGATTTTCTGGACTCTTTGGTGGGGGAGGCATTATTGTCCTTTAGAGGCTACTTTGAGGTTGTGTACCTGTGTCCAGTTCTTATTTACAAACCCAAATGTTAAAAAGTAACAATCCATTGCCCACGTTCTTGAATCAAATAAGAGAAAGCCATGGAAAAATCCCAAGGGTCCTGTGACTCTGAGAAAAAAGAATTTGTAAGAATTGAGGAGACCTCAGGAACAAAGTCTTTGTTTTTGCAGGTCTAAGCCACCAGCAAATCTGGAAGTAAACAGATTCCATTTTTTGTGGCTGAGAACATAGAGGAGCCTCCAGACTGCTGGTGACCACAAGCAGGGCGGTGTCAGCCCAGGTGCCCGACATGTGTGAATATCAGCTCCGTGCAGAGGCCATACTGGGGAGTGTGAGAATGTGAACACATGACAACCCACGTTGCTCTGGAATCAGTTTTGTTCTCCCAGACGGGACACAGAGGAAGGTCTTAGCTGTTGCCCTTCTCTGTGTGTGAGGAGCAAGGTGGTGCAATGTGGTGGTTTGGAATTCATGAACTGCAACCGTCAGGATCATCATGGTATTGGCCTGAGCAACAAGCTGGACCCAGCTTGAGTCAGACTCACACATGCGCTGTTGTTCACTGTGCTTCATCCTTGTTCTGACAAGACGGCAAATGGAACATGTGAAAAGTAATTTTAAGTAATTAAAATAAGTATGTGCTTGTAATTATCATAATCTATTGCCCTGAGCTAAATGCCATTAACAGAGGCAACTTGGAGAAGGGCTGCATTTGGGCATATAGGACAAATTATTTCTTGGTTTGTCCATTGTAACAAAAATTTAACTTATGGAATGGGACAAAATAAAGAGATACATGAGGCTTAAGTTGATAATTCTTTCTTAAAACTTAGAATTCTGCGATTAAAATTTTTGAGGGCATTATCAATATATATGAACTAATCAGGAGGGCTATAATTGAATTTATACATGGTTTGCATATGACAATGTAAGCTTTACCTGTTATTGAAATCAGATAATATTAGAATAATAGTTGGACTTTAAATAAGCCTTATAACTACAACTACATATTTCTGAAATTATTTTCCATGGACTAAATTTTTAGGGAATCAAATGTTTGCTCATTTGGAAAGCCTTAAAAGTAATTTATAACAAATAAGTTGCATTCATTGTGATTATATAGTAATGTTCATCTGTAGAGAACAGTTAAAAATGTAAAGAAAATTTAAAAAATTGTTAGTCTTATTAAGCTGAGCTAATCTCTATTAAATCTTTTGATCTTTTAAAAAAGTATATATATGTATGTCTGCATTTACATAATTAGTTTTTTTATGATGTTTTGTAGCATGGTTTTTCTCACACTAAACTTCATTGAAACTTCTAGAAAAGTTTGTTTTTAATGACTGCATAATATTTGATTTCTGTGTCTGGGCTATAACATTTAACCTATATATAGACATTTGGGTTTGTAGCTCACATCACCAGTACATAAACATTTGCCTGCAACCTTAATGATTTTCTTTAGATATAGTCCTTAAGGTTGAATTTCTGCGACAAGGGGTGTGATACCATCTTGAAAGGTTTCTCTGGTACAGACAAAGGTTGAATAGTTGAATTGAAGAAGATCTAATTTTTTGAGCCAGAAAGTATTTCTGGACTGGTTTCTTTGCTCTATTTGGATTTTCATGATGACAGAGTTCCTTGGATTTTAGAACCATGAAGATCTGGATTCAGAGTCAAGTCTGCTGCTTCTTATCTACTTCATAGTGGTCAAATGGCTTAACTCCCCATCTATAAAATGGGGGCAACAGCAGGTCTTCTGAGCGTATGAAGTGCCTGACTTCCTGCTTACAGAATGCTTGTTCATTTATTATTTTTTATTTTTGTTTGTCTATCTATCCATCCATCCATCCATCTGATACAGAGTCTCTGTCCCCCTGATTGTGTGCCATGGTGCCATGGCTCACAGCAGCCTCAAACTCTTGGACTCAAGCAATCCTCTTGCCTCAGCCTCCTGAGTAGCTGCGACTACAGGTGACTGCCTCAAGGCCCAGCTAATTTTTCTATTTTTAGTAGAGACAGGGTCTTGCTCTTGCCCCATCTGGTCTTGAGTTCCTGAGCTCAGGCATCCACCCACCTTGACCTTGTTTGTTCCTTTATTTTTTCCTGAGTAGGAAAACAGATGTAGCTGTGGAGGTCAGTGGATGATGAGAGCACAAAAATATTAAGAGTCATATTTAAAGACAACTGCCTCAATCTATTTAAAATTCCAACATGAAAATTCACAGTGGACAGGGGTCAAAGGTGTATGTTATTCACTTATTTTACCAAAACCTTTAAAAAAGCCAAAGAATTAAATAATGAAAACCTCTACCTTCCAACAAACTCACTAGCTTAGCATACACTGGCTGGTTTCTTTCAGAAGGCAGTTGAGTCTCTGTTGTGTCACAAGAAGCACAATTATAGAAGGAGCTGACCTTGCTGCAATATTTTCTTTGCTTTGGTTCTCAGTTGAAATTGGTAAATTTATGTGGGATTCTCTCGAGGAGGTAAAGTAACACACTAAAGTATTGTACATGTTGTTTCTAAAATTCAAAAAGACCTTCCAAGCATTGTGCTTCTTATTTGGTGGGAGGGGATATGAGGTGCAGCAACTTGTCTTAACCTTGGTGGGAGTAACTGGACTTGCTCCAGACCATTAAGCCCTCAGAAAGCTTCACTGTGGTGGGGAGGGATCTTTGATATTTTGTGGAGTTTGTCTTCTATATATCTTACTAAGATGCTCAGTACTTGCTCCTTCCTGATTGTGGGGGCCCGTAACTGCGGATCAGTGAGAAGTTAGTGGAGCCTCAAGACAGTTATGATCTCTGCAGATTATGTCGTGGCAGAGAGCGGGAGAAGCCACGTATCCCTGAAGCAAGACGGTGAAGGTTTTCCTGTGAGGTAAATACAACTTCCTGTGGTCGTCCTTACAAGTTGAACAGCATTCCCATGAACTAGAGCCTATGTTTATTTGCTCTAGGTCAGCAGCTAGAATTGGAGTCAACACCTGATTAGGGTTATGATAATCCACAGTCATTCTCCAAAATCCATCTGATGCCTGCAGGGGCCAAACTGGTGAGTTTAATGGGTGTGTGATAGGCACTGTCATCCTTGCTCCTTCCAAGACCTTTATGAAGCAATTAATCTTTGAAATCCCCAAATTGACTATCTTCATAGGGAAAGGAAGTTCCAGCAGCCTTCATCCCATATGGACTCTTCTAGTTGCCAAGTGTGCCTATTTCAACTATACATTCAGAAACTGGGGAATAATTGCCAGGTAAGTTCATGGACCAGCTGAATCCACAGTAATTTGAAATAGATGTAAGGCCCCATCTATCACCTGACCATGGTGAGCCCTGCATAGCTCACAGGGGCATTTTCAGTTTCTAGAAATTAGTGTCACTTCAGAGCCAGTGTTCAGTAATTTCTGAAAGGTTCGGGTATTTCTTTTTTCCTGATATACAGACACTTCTAGTAAATGGCTGCAGGTCCTTTGGGAAAGATTTGGAGGAATATTTACTGTGAACTTGTGGTCTTTTTTGAGGCAAATTCTACCACAAATTTAAATAGGTAGGAAGTATACAAGGATTAACGCACTTTAAGCTCAAAATAGGTTTTATTGGTTAATTTATCCAATAGCATGGTGAACATTTCCTTCAAAAGATAGGGCACCAGAGAAAGCACCTTGTTTTTGTCTGATTTTCCAGCTGAAATTAAGGTCTGGGGCATTTCAAGGGCATCATCACTTAAACTCTGGCTCTCTGCAGACTTGCAGAATGTTTATAATGACCCAGATGATATTAGAAACAGCAAATGAAAGCCAACAGAATCGTTCTCTTATAGACCAGAAAGCAACGGATTATTATGACCAAAGTCTTTGAAGCCAGTAAAGGTCAACTTGTCACCTTGGCTGCAGTTGCAAATCCTTTTCAATGAGTTGCCTTTGAAAAGTGGCTTAGGGCAATAGACCGAGCATGTGCTTCCTAACTGCCTGAAAATACAAAATAGTAGTGAGCCTAGAGATTTTAAACATAAAAGTTAACCAATTTGAGGTGAGCAAGATACTCCAAAATGTTGCTGTGTTAAAGGAAAAACTCAAATCCTACTTGGTCCCCAAGCCCAGATGAAAACAGAGGATTCAGACGTGTATCCCATTACAGGTTCTACTAGTCCTGGATGGCTTGGCTGGAGGGCCAGCCTTCCCTTTCAGCGCGTGCACTGTTACTGCTAATAGGCAGGGGCAATGTTTAAAGTGGCGAGAAGCAAAGTGCTTTGTTAATAAGTATGAAATGTCGGATTTCCTTCCTTACTAAGTTTGACAGTTGATTATCTCTGACATTTCACTTTGACATTTCTTGTATATTTGCATTGTGAAGGTACATCCTCGTTCCTTCAAATGCATGTGTTGGCTTGTGATTATCTTTCAAAAAAATTTTAGAGCAATTTTTGTGAAACCATGGATAAGTCAAAAATTCATGTTATTTTTAAGTATGAGTTCTTTCATGGACCCAGTGTAGTATAGACAGCTCGAAATATCAATGAAATGTTTGGGAAGGATGTGACTAATGAATATACAGCACATCAATGATTTGGGAGGTTCCTTTATGGTGATTTTAATCTTAAAAATGAACCACATGGGTGACTTGAGACCAAGGTGGATAATTATGAGCTGAAAGCTGTAGTGGAAGTGAATCCATCTCAACCGATACGTGAATTAGCAGCAAGGTTCGACGTTACTATTCCAACAATATTGGGCCATTAGAAACAAAATCAGTGAGGTAAGAAGCTGGGTAGATGGGTTCCACATCTATCCTGAACTAAATGAGTGTCAGAGAAAAAAAGATGTCTCGAAGCTTGCCTTGCTTTGCTGTCATGACATAAAGGCAAACCATTTCTATACCTATTGTTGTGTGTGATGAGAAATGGATTCTTCTTGACAATCCAGAACTGCAAGCACCGGCACAATGGTTGGATAAAGGTGAAGTGCCAGAAATACTGTTCAAAACCAAATATTCATGAAAACATATTAATGATGTCTGTGTGGTGGTTCAGCGCTGGTGTTATCCACTGTGAACTCTGGGCAATGGATTACAGCAGATGTCTACTGCAACCATTTGGACAAAAGGATGAGGATGCTTGAGATTAAGCTGCTGAGATTGATCAATAAAGGCAGACCAATTCTCTTGCAAGACAACACTCAACCACATGTCACACAAATAATGCTGCTTAAACTATGGAGGCTGGACTTGGAAACCCTCTGTCATTCACTGACTTGAACAGACCTTGCCCCAACTTACTACCACTTCTTCCAGGCTTTGGGCCACTTCTTTCAAGGAAAAATCTTTAATTCTCAACATGTTGTGGAAAACACCTTTTGTGATTTCATCACCACTCACTCTTTAAGCTTTGCTGCTGGCGTACACGAGCTACTGTGAAGACGGCAAAACTGTGGTTGATGGTTTAGGTACATACTTGGATTAATTGTACTGCTTCTTGTTTGAGATACAACAAACTAAACTTTTGATTTAAAATTGGACACTTCATATTTAATAGCCTACAAACTAGGGAATTTGACGGATGATGGAGAGTGGTGTATCAGTCACACAGACGATCTAGAAGCCTGATTTGCAAGTATGGAGGGCACAGCGTTATTCCCTGTAAGGAAGGCAACCTTTCAATCCTGTGCTGGAAGCGTCACAGTTCAGGCTGAGCTGTGCGTCAGAGAGAATCATTTATTTAAAACAGCTCATTTGAAATCTTTGTTACCAAAGTTCATTTGCCCAAGGCCTCTTGTAAGAATAATCTTGTTTCTAGTTTTAGATAATTTTAAAGTCATACATCCCTTCCTTCTCTAATTTAAGATAGATATTAATACTTATTAGATATTTTCTAATTAAAGCTTTGATCTGCTTTGCTTTTTAAGACTGCTTACATGTATTTAAAAATGATAAACATGGATGATGTTGCATTACTGCAGTGATTTTTTTTCTCTCACTCTCCCTGTCTGACCACTGTTACTAGTTACAGCATAATGAATGAACAAAAGTAAAATTAGAAAAATGAAGTATATGGTATACCATACACAGGATGTTATACTTTTGCAACCCATTTATTTGTAAGAACTAGGATCACGTTAGAATACTTTGGCATACAGATTTAGTTATCAGTTTTATTGTAATAACGATCTAGAGACAATTTTCTGTACTTCATTTTTCTCCTAATCACATGTAGGTAAATGCCTATGTAATCTCTGCCTAGACGGCATGATATAACTTTAAATTTTTTCCACACATTTTGGCATTCATTTCAAATTCATATATTCAACAGTTTTGAACTTACCTCAATAATATTTTTCACTGACCCTTTAAAATTCATATTTATCACTTGAAGGTCACACACAGACAAACCTGCCTTACGTAATTTCTTCTTTTTAATTTACCTGTATTATGACTTGTATGATCATTTGACACTTTTGGGGTGGGGGGAGGGATTGCATAATAGTATAATAGTATAATATCACCTTGCTATTTACCTTTAGAAATACTTTAACATTCACACTTATCAAGGCACTTTTAATGTCATTTATCTAGCTCCAAAGTTTTATTTCTAGAACTCCTATGTGTGTTTTGTTTAAGAGTTTCTTTAAGAAGAATAGTCTTTAGGCCATAAATGTTGAAACCCAGTTTAGTGAAATCCCTACATATGCCCAGGCTATGGGCTTTAGTAGAAAAACACCCTTCAATTAAATCGAATGGGCCTTGGTCTCTAGGTTCAAGCAAATGGCATCCTAAGTTAAGAAGGAATCTGCACAGGTGAGCTCTATGAGTTGGGGAAGATAAGGGCAAATACCTTGGAAGATGGTAGATTCCAGATAAGGCAGAACAGAACTAATAGATTCTGTAAGGAAAATCCTGACTAGTTAACATAGTATTGGCTAGCTATGATGGGTTGCCTTTAATTAGGATGAGCCAAATGAAATTGCTGACACTGGATAATTCTTGACCTAGAGAAAAGATAACCTCATGACACTTGACTGACTAAATGCTGTGTTTCAATTTCAACAGAGCATTTAACAAGCCTCCCTAAGTCCAGGAGTGTGAATAAAGGCTCAGGGTCACCCTGACCTGAGTCCTTTCCTGAATAGTAACTGAAGTGCTCTAACCTGGGCTCCGCTAGTCCAATGTTTTCATCAATGTTTTAGGGAAAGCTGAACAAGGCAGACTTACTACATTTAGAGGGAACATGAGTTAAAAAGTATGACTAATAAGAAATTTAGACTGAAAATGACCCCAACTAATTGAATTTCAAGGCTGAAATTTAAAAATTAAGTAAATAGCAGTGGATGGAAGTTCTTGCAATTAGATTCACTGAGTACAAGGGCCCTCATTAAGTCCCTACTCTGTGCTACGCAATGTTCTGGGTACTGGCAATAGAATGATGAACAAACTCGGGTCCAACCTTAGAGCTTGGGTTAAAAAAGCCCAAATCACCCATTACACAGGGTAGAGAAGGAAAGGAGGGGCTGGCGCTCAAGGCAGTAGGTTCTTGTGAAAAATTCTGGAGGTTTTAGGTCATTCAGAGCTTCATTGCCACCAAATCCTCTGGAAGCCTGCTATGTGCCAGGGATCACACAATATTAAATTGTCAATCGAGGATGTGGTGTGTTTGCTTAAAGAAAAAGAGTCAATTAACTCTTGCTACTTGTTATCAAAGTTTCAAAATGTCCTCAAATATTTGAATTACTGACAAGTAGACAAGGAAGGAGATGTTCCCTTTGTTGCTCTGTTTAACCTAAATAGCATAATACAATGGAAAATTCAGGGAGAGAGATTTTATTTGGTATAATAGCCACATATCTCATATGCAGAAGCTGTCCCTCTGTGGAACAGAACGTTGCCTGAGGGAACGAGCTTCCCAGAGGCTGGTTGATTCTTGGTCAGGGACAAGGACGCATCATTCTTGCATTGCATAAGAGGTAGAAGGTGGTGCCCTAGTGGGTGTCTCCAGCTTCACATCTCTGATTCTAGTGATCCGTTTCCATGTATTTATGGGAGTTTGTAGGTGCTGAGCAGGTTTTCTCTTCTGCCCAGAGGAAAAAAGTCCAGTCTAGGTTGGAGTTGGAGGGCAAGTAACCCCCAAACTTTTGAAATCATTCTAAGCATACTTTGAAACAGGTTTAGGAGAGTCACCCAAACTGGGTATAGAAATGCCATGAGGGGGTGAGTGAAAAATGGGCTGCCAGGCCTCTGGAAGTGGCTGAGGGATATGACCACAATACTGGGAGTAGACAAGGCCTCCAGTATGAGGAGGAGAGGCCTTACTCCTGACCTTGCTGTTAGACTCTGGGGATGAGGGTGGAGTGCTAGTTAGGACTCGGATTGCAGGTGTCAGAAGTTCCAACTAGTCTTAAACTAGAAGAGTTTAAGGACTTCGGATAGCAGGTGTCAGAAGTTCCAAATAGTTTTAAACTAAAAGAGAGTTATTGATTCTTACGCCTAAAATGTCCCGGGGTTGATGTAGCTTGAGGCATGGTGAATCCCATCCCTCCAACTGTCTGTTTCTTTCGCTCCCTCCCTTTCGTTTTCCTCTGTGTGGCTTGTGTCTATCATCTAGAAGGGTGCCTGACAGGGTGAATAACCTAACAAAGATTGAACGCGTAAATGAATGAGCCTTCCAGCTTGGCAACTCCAGCCAAAGTCCCACGTGGACTCCACTTTGGTCCAATTTGGTCACGTGTTTAAATTTAAACCAATCACTGTTGATGGGAGGATGAAACACGCAGACTGATTAGGCTGGCCTGGCTGGGCCTGGGGTGGCTGTGCCTTGTTCAATTTTCTCTCTCCAGCCTTTCCGTAGGCTTGTGTAGCAACTGCCCATTTATTCCCTGTCCTGTCCCTTTATAGAGAATGGTGTGGTGCTGAGGGCGTCGTTTTTAGTCAGTGAGTATTTGTTCTTTTCCTCTAATGAGAATGACTCTTAAAGGTGCCAAAATGACTGGATTGTGGCATCTGTTTTGAAAATAGTGCAACAAAAGATTTGGATGAATTCAGAACTTAATATATTGCTTCCAAATAATTCTCCTGTGCATAAACATAAGTGGTAAATAGGAAGGTTGAGTTCATCTTAGTTACCATAGAAAGTTATTCTTTCAAATGTTTTATGCAATTAAAAAAGTAAAACTGAATAAGTACTTACTTCAAAGGGAGTAATTTTCATGGAAGAGCTTATCTTCCCAATGGGGATATTAGTGGTGGGGAAAATAATCTGACTTCTATCCCTGGAGCAGAATCAAGGAATGATTTGATTATTTTTTAACAAATTTTAAACCAATTTTTACCTCTTCTATAGTCTGAACCTGACTTCAGCCGTGGCATAGGCCTCTTCATCAGTAGGTGGGCTGCGCCACATGAATGTTAGAAAATGGTACTGGAAGTAAACTTGAACAAATAAAGGGAACTTTACAAGAGGGCTCTTCCTTTTAAGTCTAGGAGGACCTGGCTTTTCTCGATGCTAGAATGTTTCAGTGATTTGGGCTGATAAGGAGATGGTGGGAAATATGCTGGCACAAAGTGAGAGGACTATGTTTTCCTAACAGCAAGAGGAAAAGATTCTTTTTTCTTCAGAGAATCCTTCCATTTTCTATTTGAAACGGCCTTGAACTGAAAGAACAGAATCAAAATCTGTGCAGATCCCCTTTTTACTCGAAATCTAATTTAACAGAAACTGATATATACCCATGTTTGATATACAATCAAGCATGTCTGCACTGAATTTGTCCTACCTGAACACTATTTAGATTCTGTAACCATGCTCGTCTCACATCATTATAGCATAGTCTCCTGAGAGTTTCTGTGTGTAAGACATAATGATTAAAAAAAACAAACTCAAACCGTGAGACTGACACCTCAAATGAGAACAGCCCTGTCATTATTTTATAAGCAGACTTGGTATTAAAGTGTCTGAGAATCAATAAAGACTACCTTGATAAATATAACTATAGCATTCAGAATGAATAAGACATTAAACATCATCTTACTTGTGTATATATTTATCTTTGGTTAAATCTTGTCTTTCTCTGTCAGCTTCTCAGAATTGAGATCAGATAACAGTTGGAGGGAATGATGCTCGTGCTGTGCTGCGGTACAGCCAGAGCCTGGTGGGAGAGTTTTGTGAGTTTTGTGAGTGCTGTTTTATTTATAACCTGTATTTACATAATGGCCACAGATGTTATTATTATCCTTACCTATTGTAGCAGATGACATTTGTGGTGGAGAGTCGGTATGTAATTAACTCCTTGCAAATACTGTATTTTGCAGAGAGATGGAAAAATCTACTTAACAGGTCTAGATATCCGATTATTTCCTATTCATAAAGTCTAATTATCTAAACAACACCAGAACCAACACCTACTACCAAAGGAAGTGAACGGGCTAAAAGACCTGACTGGTGAAATCCTGCTGATTTGACAAATAATCTTACCTTGAGGAGGAGAGAGATCTGTCTCGAAGATGAGCGGAAGGGATTGCTTGTTTAAACCTCGCACTTTTCTGCTTGTAGCTATCAAATGACACTTTCCACTTGAGGAAGTTGTAGCTTAGTGCCGTCAGAATCTCTACAAAATCCACCTGGGTATTGAAGTAATTTTTCTGGCTTGGAACTTAAGCTATAAATGCAATAAGTGGAAAAGGGCAAATGGAGAAATTTATAAGCTTGAACATTTTTAAAAAATCTGGCCTCTCTTGAAGGGTTTTACTGTACTTCTAAACATTAGATGTATCATGAAGAATTTTAGTAAACACAAAACACAGTTTTGAACCATAGTTACATTTTTGAATCATTCAGATATTCACGTTGCTCACGCAGTCAGTAACCAGTGCACTAGCATCTGAAGCGTTGGTTGTCTCCTAAACCATGCTGGACTATGGCAATCTAGTTGACATTCTCTGGCTGTCCTCTTGTATTCGTCTGTGGCTTTGGGATGTCCTCCTGACAGATTTTGCATGACTCTGAAAGGAGGGCTTGCTTTCTAGAATGTGCTAACATTGATTGCCACTGTGTTGTGACCATAGATACATCAGTGTACACTTAAAATTTCACCCTGTTTAGTTAGGGCCGTGGTTGACAGAGTTTGGTTTCTGTGCAGACATTATGGCCGGTTCCTTGCAGATATTATACTTGGGCAGCGTAGGAAAGCCTTGCCCAGAACTCTCTCCCATTTCTAGGGTCTCTGAAATTCTACTTTATCATATTTTTGATATATTCAACTTTTGGCTAAGCATTATCTTCTTTGGTTAATTTTATTTTAAAACTATAAAATTTAATGTGGACTGGTTTCTCCTAATTGCATTTATTCTATGTTATGAAAATAAGTATTTTCTTGGTGGCATGATAGTCCTAAATGAAGAAAAAGTCCTGTTATAGAAACAGTTTTGTTGACAGCAAAGTTCAAGTTTCTACAAAAAATTTTTTTAATTTCCAAATATTATGGGGTACACACATTTTTTTTACTTAGTTTGCTTGTACATATTTTAAGTCAAAATTATAAGTGTGCCCTTTAGTCTTGATGGGTGAAACGATCTTTTTCACAAAACTTGGCTTTCTTTTTTCTTCTTTTTAAAAAATTGACACATAATAATTGTATGTATTTATGAGGCATATGGTGATATTTTGATACGTACAACACGTGATTGAGTCAGACTGATTAGCCTATTCATCATCTCAAACATTTATCATTTATTTGTGTAGGGAACGTTCAAAATCCTTTATTCTAACTATGGGAAAATATATAATAAATTATTGTTGGTTATAGTCACCCTATGGTGCTGTAGAAGATTATAACTACCGTATATACTTGAGTATAAGCCGAGTTTTTTCGGCACAAAATTTGTGCCGAGTTCGGGTTTTTTGGCACAAATTTTGTTCCGAAAAAAACTCGGCTTATACTCGAGTAAATACGGTAGTTCTGTCTAGCTGTCATTTTGTGTCCTGTAACAAACCTCTCCTTTCCTTTCTTCCCTCCTGCCCTTCCCATCCTGTAGCAGTAACTTTTCTACTCTGCTTCTATGAGATCAACTCTTATAGCTCCCACATATAAGTGAGAACACGTTCTATTTTCCAGTTATTTCCATTGCTGATTAACCAATATAATAAGTTACAAAACAGTAAGCACAAAACCCGAATGATCCCATTTTTGAAAAAAAAAAAAAAAGGAAGAAAAAAGATTACAAATATTGCCCATTGAAACAGATATCAGCAGCTGGAAGAAGTTTTTACAAAGTAAAATAAAACAGAGCCCGTTTTTTTTTTTCCCTTCCAAATAAAACCTCTTAATTATCTGGGATAGATCTACTTGGCTTTGGTTTCATGGTGATAGAAATAATAATGAACAGTGTAGTGAAACAGTGTTGCTAAAATGAAACATTTCTGAAATAACTGAAAGCAAAGATGTAGTAGGAGATCTCTGCCTTTGGGAACTGCACAGTGGCCCCGTCACACTGTGACAGTAAGTCAATTTTCTAGGAGAGAAAAGCTGATGAACATAACATTAGTTAGTGGCTAGGCCGAGCTGCCTGTGAGGTTTGAGGTACTAAGGGTTGACTGTGCTGTTATCTCTGTTACCTGCTGGACTAGGTCCTGGCCTGGGGTGAGTGGAGAAGAATGAGGACTAGGAGGACTCTTGGTGGGGGTGGGAGGAGGGCAGAGTCCATGAGGATGGAGATGCCTGAGGCCAGTGCACAGAGACAAAGTCATGCCTCATGCTGGCTTTCGTTGTTTGTACCGTCTTTCTGGATTCTCTAGGAAGGCGGAAGAATAATTTGCTCACCAACAAAGAAATGATGCACAGGCTTCTTTGGAAAAAGAACAGCTAGGAAATGAGGAAGTTAATTCAAGGGAATACAAAAGTCACCATAAAATGGCAAATCTTAAAATATGTTTCCCCTGCTTAATAAATGCTGGGTCTCCTGTTGACTGGCTGTTTTCAGTGTGATTTGGGATCAGCCATGACTTCCTTTCCTCCAAACACCTGCTGCTGTTGATTATCTGCCTAGAACAGCTGAACCAGGTGGCTCAAGCCTGTAATCCCATCACTCTGGGAGGCCAAGCAGGTGGATTGCTTGAGCTCAGATATTCAAGAACAGCCTGAGCATAGGCGACACCCTGCCTCTACTAAAAATAGAAAAATAAGCTGGTTTTGGGCTTGGTGGTAGGCGCCTGTGGTCCCAGCTACAGGCTGAGGCAAGAGGATCTCTTGAGCTCAAGAGGTTGCTGTGAGCTATGACACCACAGCACTCTACCTAGGGGAAGACAGAGTGAGACTCTGTCTCAAAAAAATTATATTTTTATATACAGGCATGCATAAATATATGTGTGTGTATTTATATGCCTAGAACAGACATCAGAGGGAAATGAACCAGAAGGTTTGTTGTCATCATCTCTGACCATAGGCATTATGGGTGATTTTTATTGTCTTCCTGGCCCCTTTATTTTCTACATTTTTTGTTATGAACATGAATTACTTTTGTAGTGTGAAAACTAAACGGCTGTAACAGTAATAGAGTATTTTGATATCAGGTCATGATGAACGCATTGGATGTAATTCTGCCAGCCATGGGGCTGTTAAATTGGACTAGTCAAAAAACAGAGTTACATTCTTCTTGGACGTGTTAAATGCATCTCCACTACTTGGTTTCCCTAAAGGATTGAAACTGCTAAAATTATCAAATGCTTCATTTATTTTAGGGAGTAATTTACCTATCATGTAGGATTATACTGAACACACATTTTTTTCTTTTTGAGACACAGTCTCACTCTGTTGCCCAGGTTAGAGTGCTGTGTTGTTGACTTTGCTCATAGCAACTTTAAACTCCTGGGTTCAAGTTATCCTCCTCAGGCTCCCGAGTAGCTGGGACTACAGGTGCCTGCCACAACACCCTAGATAATTTTAGTAGAGACCTTGCCTAATTTTTAGTAGAGATAGGATCTTGCTCTTGATCAAGCTGGTCACTCTCAGGCTGGTCTCAAATTCCTAAACTCAAGGGATCCTCCTGCCTTGGCGTCCCAGAGTCCTAGAATTGTTGTGAGCCTGGTCAAACAAACATGTTTTAATTTGAATTAGAAAGCTGACTTATTTGTAAAAGGCCAGTGATACTTTGATTTAGGATTTTAAAACTAACAGACAAATAAAGAAGAAAAATTGAAAGTTAGAATTTCCATTAGGTTAAGAAAAATGGCTTTTGAAACTAATTAATAGACTACTTTAGTTTTTAAGACTTTTAAAAGATGGCTTTTTGTTCACTGTTAATACATATGTTAGTGCAGTCTTTGAATTTTTAAAAATACAGATCAAAGAGATCAAAGTCTTATTCTTGCTTAGGCATGATTATGCCAAATTATATCATACACATGTATATTTGAGAATTCCTTTTAAATATTTTATACATAATTTATATCTTGTTTAATTTAGAAAAGGATTTGATGCAGTTTATAAGCACTTCATATTGAAGAAAAGGCACTTGTTTTGCTTCTTCAAGCAAAGCTGCAGTTAGCATATTCTTATTCACATACCAGAGCTCTTACTTTTTTTTTTCCCTAGGACTACAGGTGCCCGCCACAACGCCTGGCTATTTTTAAAGAAGGGGTCTCGTATTGGTGACCTCAGGCAATCTGCCTGCCTTTCCCAGAGTGCTGGGATTATAGGTGTGAGCCACAGCCAAGGTTACTTTATTTATAAAGTCATAACTCAGGACTACATGAGAGGAAAAGAGGTAAGTAGGGCTCAAAGTGAACATAAAGGGGTGTAAGTGGCCTCTAGCTTTCCATGGGCCGAGGATCAGTGGCATTTCTGAGTGGAGAGGGTTTCCTTGTCACGAGGCCTGTGGTAAGCATCTCTGCTGCTCTGACAAGGGCCAGCTGTGTCCCCCCCATCCTGGCCTTGACACACCTCTTCCTGTGAAGTCAGTGCTGCTACTACTCACTTTAGCCAATGAAATGTGAACGAAAGTGCCATGTGTGTGTCTGGGCTCAGTGTGGGAGCTGTGTGCCCTGACCACATTCCTGTCTGCCTGGTTCCTAGAGTGAGGGTGACACAAAGAGCCTGGTGCTGATGTGCAGTGGACAGGAACCGTGATGGGGAACTGAGACTTTGCTGCGTGAGGCCTTGTGCTATTTGGAGGTTGTTCCTTGCTACAGCATTGCCTAGCTTACCTCTCCTTTTACGTTTCAGATGAATATGAGGGTACAAATGGTTAAGTTACATTGTCTGTGTTTCTAAGGTAAAGTTCAAGTTGTAGTTGAGCTCTTTGCCCAGAAGATGTGCTGTATGCCTTTACGTTGTGCACATCAGGTGAGAGCCCACCAGTCCCTCCCCCTCCTTCTCTCCGCCCCTTCTCCTCCTCGCCCTTCCCCCACTTGAATATACTCATGCTTGTCTCTTGTGTGGGCCTGTAGTTGTTTTATTATTGGCTTCATGTTAGTATTGAGTACATTGAATAGTTACTTTTCTATTCTCTTCTTCTTTCTTCTTCTTTGCTAAGAAGAAGGTAAATATGAAAGATGTAAAGTGTTTATCTTTTTCATGGCTGAATAGTATTCCAAGGCACACATACATCATAGTTTATTAATCACTACTGGAATCCCATTATTAGGTTATTAATCCAGAAGAAAAAAATCATTTTATCACAAGGACATTTGTATAGAATGCTTATTGCAGTTCAATTCATAACTGCCAAGATGTGGAAGCAACCCAGCTGCACATTAACCCATGACAGGATTAGCTAACCTTTGTGGCCAGAGGCCTGTCCTCGGTGCTGGGACGCGCTGTCACAGCACTCCTGAAAGGCCATAGGTGCGCATTCAGTTTTCTTTTAAGCTTATATGACCTTTGGCTGTAGTTGATTGGTTACCTTACCAGGGGCCTGTGGAATTATTTTTCCCAGGAATTTGGAGTAGGCCTGGAGAGAAGTGCGGTCCTGGGTTTGGCTTCATGGCGTGGCAAGTGGCATTGACCTGGGGGCTGCTGGGCCCCTGTAGGCCAAGAGGAGAGGAGGACAGGTGTAGAGAAAGTAGCACAGAGTGGAGGGTGTGAGAGACTGTGTTGTAGGAAATGCTCTTTCCCTTCCCTCTCCCCCTTAAGAGGGTCTAGAATGGGCTTTTGTTATTTAAATCCAAACACCTTTGGCTGAGACAGCACCCACTGCAGGTGTTACCACCAGCTCTTCTGATAATATTCGGAGGAAAATTCAAGGTAACAATGTCCATTTCCACTGAGGGTCTGCCTTCTCCTTGGAGTGAGTGTGTGCAGCTCTGCTGTAGAGCCACCTAATACGTCTGTCTGTCAATTATGAACACAAAGCTAAAACGATCTCTGATCATCTGATTGGTGTGGAAAACAGCATGTGGCCAGCACAATACAATAGAGAGTCTGATGAGTTTTGAATCTAAGTCTAAAATATCAAAAACCACAGAATGGTAGGTATTATAAGACTAATTTGCATGCAGGATTTCTCATTAAAGGGGGGAGGATACACCACCTCCAGTATAAAACCATATGGTCGTGGGCTCCTTTCTGATTCTGTGGGAAAGTTTGGGGATCAGGCAGGAAGGGCTTTGCTGCCCTCAAGGCTCATTTCTAGTAAGAAAAGCTGGAGGGGAACAGAGAAGAGTATATGCCTCCAAATTGTGAAATAAATGAGGGTATCTCCTACACCGTGATGATCCACTCAAATCCCCATTGCATCTTTGATGCCTTTGCAGAGCAGGCAAAACTGTGAAGGCTTTCCAGCAGGGTTTCAGTAAAACTAAAAATGTATTTATGTTAAGGATCTAATTACCAAAGAGCGTCTAGGGGCCAATATTAACAGCTGTTCATTTAAATTCCAAAGTAAAGGTGCACGAGCTGGGAAGAGGGTGAGGGTGGGTGAGTGTGAAGGAAGGAAGGGCCAGGGTAAGACTTGCAATTAGCCTTGAAAGAGTTTTGTAAAAAATTATAGGGAAGGACTTTATTGAATTTGGGAGGATTCCATCTAGATCTTCTGTTCTTTTTATGACTGTTTCAAAGGAAATAACATTTTATCCTTTAATTAATTGCATAGTTCATTCATTTATTCAACAAGTTGTTATTAAGCACACACTTCATGCCAAGCAATAAAACGGTTCTTCCTTCTTAGGGCTTTTGGTCTACTTTGAAGACAATGCCTATAAAATTACAGCTTGCTGTGATTTGGTTATTCAGACCTTACACAGTTCCCAAAGGGATCTAAGGAGGCTCAAAAATTATTTTGATTAACTTTAGATGTGGGTTGTCTCTGAATTATTTAAGCCTCCAAGTGGTGCAGATGCCACTGCAAATTTCCAGGCACCTGTGCTTGTCCTCTAGTGGTGACAAATAATGAAAACAGGAACAGGATCTTGAAAATTCACAAAAGAAAAAAAATCTGTGTCCTGAAAATAAATCTCCCCGTGACAGAGAATATC
The DNA here is from genome assembly GCA_963574355.1 of Loris lydekkerianus. Lineage (NCBI taxonomy): Eukaryota > Metazoa > Chordata > Mammalia > Primates > Lorisidae > Loris > Loris lydekkerianus. Next base: position 1,782 of record CAUYPK010069741.1, on the reverse strand, counting down.
ATACGACTGTAGCATGAAGAGTCTGTTACTGCAGACATAGTTTAAAATTTTTCCTCTTAAATTGGTAACATAAGGGCATGCCATCTAATTCTAAGCATGTGAAATGACATATAATAACCAGTAACTTTCCAACCTGCCCTGGCCCCTGTCAGCTGGGTCTGCTTGCTCCAAGGCAGTTGCTTTTTTTGTTTACTCTTCCTGAGATAATTTACACTTGTAAAATTCATAAACACAGATGTGTGTGCATACTAATTTGTACATATCATTTTTGTTTAAATTGGCCTCATAGTATTTCATTGTATAAATAAACTGGAACTTATTTACGAGTTACCTATTTGTGGACATTTAGGTTGTTTGTAATCTTTTGCTCCTACACAAAATGTTTCAGTAAAGATACTTCTACAAATATCTTTTACACGTGAGTACCTAGAAGTGACACTGCAGCATCAAGGGTCACGCATGCTTTCAATTTTTTTTTTATTGTTAAATCATAACTGTCTACATTAGTGCAATCACCTGTGCCCATTGCTTTCAATTTTGATAGATGTTGACAATTATATTTCATGTGTGTTGTGTCAACTCACAATCTAACGGGTAATGCATGCTGCTCCCTTCTTCCTTAGACTTTAATACTCTGTGTTTTCAGATATTTTGATCTTTGCCTATCTAATAAAGTGACATCTCATTATAGATAGTTTTTATTTATACTTCTTTATGTTAAATAAGCCTGGATATCTTTTCACATGTTTAAGAGGAATTCTTCTTTCTTTTTCAGTGGAGAATGTGTTCATCTTCTTTGCTCCTTTTTCTATTGGTTTGTTGGCATTTTTTACCTGAGTTTAAGAACATCTTTATTTATTCAAGAAATCAATTCTTTGTCTGGGATATGGGTTGCAAATATTTTTCTTCATTTTGCTTATTTTTTTAACTACTCAGAAATTTTAAACTTTGGTCAAATTCACTGCTCTTTTGTTTTTTATTGTTGCTGGATTTTGTGCCATACTTGGGCCATGACCTAATTCTTTGTACCTTCAATGAATCCCAAACAATAAAATAAAATTCTCCTGGGTTTTCTTCTTTATGCTTTTATGGTTTGATATTTCAGATGTATCTCTTTGATCCATTTAGAATTGATTTTATTAGAAAGTGTGAGGGAATGACACCATGCTCTTGTTTTTCCCTCTGGCAGGCTAGTCAGTGGTCTCACCACACAGAGCTGTTGAAGATGGTTTCAGAGGAGTGTGAGTTTTATAGCAGTGAGAGCAGGCTCAGGGCGCTCTGGGGGGGGATACAAGGGATGAGTTCCAGCACTTGCCTTTTTCTAGGCTGTTTTTCTCTCCTCTTTGTCTTGCTCCTACATAGATTGCTCTTGATTTTTCTTGCTTTGTCTAATTCCTGGGTGTTTCTGCAATAGTCTCTGGCCCCCGGAGTGAACTGGATTAGCTTTCCTGCTTCCTGTTGGGAGAAAGAAAGAAGACGGCACAGGCACGGAACACACATCTGTCCACAGGTGCAGAGCACACGTCTGTGTGTGTGGTGAGGCCGTGACAAGGCCGGCCCAGCCTGAGGTGCCTACGAGGCTGGATGCTGTGTGTTATTTGACAGTCAAGATTCTCACATGGATGGAGCTGTAATTTTTAGTAAAGTATCTCAAGAATGGAAGAAAAAGTATCCAATGTACTCAGCCCTACTATGAAACTAATTTATGGCTTTCATATGAAAGCTATAACCCAGTTATAACCTAAGAATATAGGGAAGGGGAAGAGGGAGGGAGGGGGGAGG
>CAUYPK010069739.1:0-14522 GCA_963574355.1 Loris lydekkerianus | reverse complement strand
TAGTTCCTGGTTTGGAGAAATTTGTTTCTGTCTGTCTCCAAGTTTGTTTCTGTCTCTCTCTGATGGAGCTGGAACATATTCTTCTTAGCAAAGTATCTCAAGAATGGAAGAAAAAGTATCCAATGTACTTAGCCCTACTATGAAACCAATTTATAGCTTTCATATGAAAGAACTATAGCCCAAGAAGAAGGAGAAAGGGGGTGGGGAGGATGGGTGGAGGGAAGTGATTGGTGGGACCATACCTACAGTGCATTTTATAAGGCTACATGTTAAATTTACTAAGTGTGGAATATAAATGTCTTAACATGATAACTAAGAAAATGTGGTGAAGGCTATGTTAACCAGTTTGATGAAAATATTTCAAGTGGTATATAAAACTAGCACATTGTACCCCATGACTGCATTAATGTACACAGCTATGATTTAATTAAAAAAATAAAAGGCATTTTAATCCTGGGCAAGACTATGAGTCAGAAAAAATTCTCAATAACTGAGGTTCACCTGTGCCTCCCATGGTTATCACTGTTGCTTAAGCCCATGAGCCAGAAGTCTAAGGATGAATGTGGGAATTAAGAAATATGGTCTGGTGATTCCTACAAGGCAGGGAGTCTGGGCATTTTCTGAATGTGGCCAAGAGCTGTGGCAACTGGCTCCTGTAGCCATTAATATAAAATCTTTGACTAAAAGACTGAAATTTGTAAAATCATGTTAAGCCAATTAACAAAGTGAATGGACTTAGGACCTAATAAAAATGGTCATTTTTCCAATATAATTTAATATACACATGTTATTTATAATGGCAAAAATCTTCCTATTACATCTTCTAAGAAAGTTAATGGAAAATGAAAGTCAATGGAAAATGACATTTAGCATCCATGTGAAGCTTAAAATTTAAAAAGTAAATATCTTGAAAAGAAGTATGAATCATATGCTTCTTTGGAGTCTGGGGTTTGCTGTGGTGGTTGTGTTGATATTGTTTTTCTTTTTACTCCTTGGTAAGCGCTGTGTTTACTGTGGAGAAGGGAGGAGCATCGGGAGGAAGAAAGGCAGAGGGGGCTGCTCTGGGAGAGTTAGGGGATCCAGGATGAAAGCAAGGTAAACAGGCTTTGCACACATAGCTGGGGAGTCTGAGTTCTGAGCAAAGCTTGAGTGTTCAGGCCATGTCTGCAGCCTGGGAAGTCTATACACAAACAGAGACACAGGGAGAACTTTGGGGACAGGGCTGGGGCAGGCAGCCAGGTAAGGGCAAGGCTGACCACTAAGTGAGACATCCGGCCTCCCTGACCATCTTGCAGTATGTCTGTGACCTTCATGCCAGAAAGAGGGGCCAAAGGATTCTAAGGAGGCCCTGGTTCTGGGAGACAGAACCAAGGGTGCGCAGTGGGTGCCTCTGGCTCCTGGTTGAAGCGCAGAGTGACAACCCTTTCATCTCAGAGACCGGACTTTGGTGGTGGTGGGCACACCCCAGGCTCGAAGCTAGATCCACAGCTCTGGGCATCAAAGTAAAATTGGGACTGGTGGAGGGGAGCCATCTTCAAACATAAATATGGTAAATTTAACTTAAGTTTAGAGATTTGAAAAATACAGAAGTAGACATTTTTCTTTTAGAGGTTAAGAATTTTGTTTTTATTTCAAATTAATATGAGGGTATTTAGGTTACATTGTTTTTAATTCTAAGGTAAAGTTCAAGTGGTGGCTGTGCCTTCCCCGGGGGCCTGCTGAACACCCTCATACTGCACACAGTAGGTGAGACCCCGTCAATCGCCCTCCCACCTCTCCTTCCCTTTTCTTCCCTCTCCCTTGCTAGATTACATCTGTGTTTTATCTTTCTTGTGGGTGTATAGTTGCCTAAATATTGGCTTCATATTAGTATTAAGTACATGGGACTTTTTTTTTCCCCATTCTTGAGATATTTTACTAAGAAGAATGTGTTTCAACTCTATCCAGATAAACACAAAAGATGTAAAGTCCCTATCTTTCCTTATGGCTGAATAGTACTCCACGGCATGTATATGCCACAGTGTGTTGATCCATTCATGGGTTGATGGGTACTTGAGTTGATTCTACATCTTTGCAATTGTAAATAAATATGCCATAAATATTCTCATGCATTCTGGTGGTAACACTTGTGGTAAAACCATTTTTTTCTTCTGGATAGATACCTAGTAATTGGATTTCAGGATCAAATGGAAGGTTTAGTTCTTTAAGAATTCTTCATAAGAAATAGACATTTTTGATTGACAGCCCTACTAAGCAATGTGTCCTAACAGAGACCGGTCATCAAGGTGCATGTTGCTCTGTGCCACTGAGAAATGGCTTGTTCTTGGCTCCTGGAGAGAAAGCTCCTGAGCCTGAAAGGCTGGCTAGTCAGGGCAGCAGGGGGGGACTAGCGAGTGACCAGCAGCCCCCCAGCCTCTTGCAGAGGCCTGCAGCTGGAGCAGTTTGGGCAATGTCATCTATTTGCACTTCTAGATGTTTCAGATATATTTGTTGCTCTCTGTTTCCTTCTGTTTGAGCAGGCCTTAGCACTTCCAGGGCCTGGAAGCTTCCCTCTGAGCTGCTGAGCCCTGCATGGAAAGGTCCAGAAGCAGTGACTGGGCCATGGTTTCTCCCATCCCCCTGCTTGGTACCCAAAGGCCCCACACCTGCTGGAGCTGATCCACCATGGGCACATGGCCTCTGACCTCTGGGCTGGCATGGCCAGCCTACCCTTTTGGCTTCAAGTAATGAACTGATTATAAATGTAAGCCATACTTACATGTTCCAGAAGGGTCCCGGGAGGTGGGTGGCCATTCCTCTCTGCTTTAAATGTTCCTGTGTGACTAGGGTAAGGAGGACGTGGCTGGTGCGACTTCTTGGGAAGCTGGACCCTTTTCTATCCTTTGCTCAGTTGACAGCCTATCCTGGAGGCTTCCCTGAGCACTTGTTGAAAGCAGGAGCCCTTCCTGTCCTCCCTGCCCTCAGCTCTTCTTCCTTTTCCTCCATGATGCTCTTGTCGTCTGGCACCCCGTGCGTTCCGCCTCCTGATGTGCTCCTGTAGGTATTTCCTCTCTAGACTGCAGCCTCCCTGAGGACAGGTGCTGGCTCCTCCCAAGTGCCAAGAGAACAAGAGCATTGTTCTTCAACCATTTTTTTTTTTTTTTTTTTAATCTCATGGCACACTTGAACCTGTACTTAAACTTCTGTGGCACACCTACATTATTTTGATAAAAAAAAAAAAAAAAGAGTTTTAAAAAAAGAATATACTTATTGTGCTTTGATCTCCTGTTGCAAATAATTTTATTAATGACCTTTAAAAATTTTCAAATGTGTGCCACACCTTTGGGGGGCAAGACACGATTGCAAGAGGGATTTTGCTTAACAAATGCAATCAGTATAATCTGGTTTATTGTACCCTCAATAAATCCCCAACAATAAAAAAAAATTACCATCTTTAAGGATGTAAGATAACCTGTACCAGAACAATTAATAAATTAAATTTGTTAATAGGAAAAAATAAATAAATAAAAATAATTTCATGGCCCATGTGCCTCTCACGGCACACTGGATGAAAATCACTGGCCTAGAGCGCAGCTGCTTTCAGTTCCTCCAATTTCTCTATTTTATTCATGGAGCAAACGCTGTGTTATTGTGGGCACTGGGGCAGGGCGATAAGAGAGAGGTAAGGGTCCACCCCCCAGGAAAGCCAGACATTGGAAAGAGTGACCGTGTAACTACAAACACTTTCATGCCTTACTGTGGGGCAGGGGCACCAGAGCCTGGCTTGGCAGGCCTCCATGAAGAGTGGTGTGTGAGGTGTGACCTGGAGGTGGTCTGGAGAAGGGCACACAGAATGTAGGATGAACCTGAGAGAGGGAGGCTCCTGGTGCAGCTCAGGGACCAAGCAGAGGACAGCAGTTCCCCTCTTACCTTCAGCCCGGTCCCTGTGGGAGCTTCTGCCTCTTCTTCTCTGGGTCAGGGTTTCAAGATGAACACGCCTTTTCTCAAACTCCCTGAAACTATTTGTGTCTTCCAAAATGTCCTTGACACCTTGGGATATCTGTGCCTGGAAAAGCGCCAGCCAGGGAAGAAACAATGGCCAGTCCCTGCTCTGAATCCTGGAGGCCTTTCTGTCTCTGCTGTATGGCAGGATCACAGCCCTGGGGCCTCTGGAAATCTCCCCGATGACCTCTCAGGTCCCTTTCATCAGGAGGTCTTCAATTAAAGGGTAATTGAGCTGGCGGTGTGAAAACAAACTGCCAATGGTTGATGCAAGGACACCCCTTTCACCAACGGAGGGAGAGGGCACAGGCTTGGCATTCCTGAACTTCTCACATAGCTTTCCTCCATTAGGTATATAAAATATATACAATATATGCTAATTATTTAATTACATAGTTATTCCTGAGTTGTGAAAATCCCTTTCTGGATAATTACAGTGTTAAATGCTTTAATTAATGGCTTTAGAGATCCATTTTCTGAAATGGGATCCTCCCTGTGCTGTTATGAGCAAGGGTCCCACGTTGGTGCAGGAGGGTGTGGCTTTCTCAGTGGCCACAGAGCATTGGTGGCAATTTCTAATCCATTGTCATTGACCACAGAGAGGGGAAGGAGATACCGTTCCATAGACCACCTGCTCTGAGGGCAGAGACAGCCTCTGTGTCCTAGTGGCATCTTTCTAGCAAGAGCAGACAGAAATCCCACCCAGCCTGGGTCTTACCTGTTTCCAACTCTGAGAGGGATTCAGCCCCGAGTGCGTCACATGTGCAGGGAATGAAGCCCAAACAATCCAACCAACAGGGTCTCTGCTTTTGGGGAGGGCTCACCCATGGACTCATTTTACAAAGATACTTTTTGAGCACCTACTGAATTTTGGTAATGATGGGGCTACAAGATGTACTCCAGCTGACAGAGCTCTACAGAACAGAACAGTCCCAGCACCCGCTTCAAAGGGCTGAGCTGAGGAGCAGAGAGGCTAAGCTAGGTCTTCTCCATCTTAAGAAGGCTGGGAATGGGGTCAGGGGACCTGATCATGAACTTCAGAGCAGCAAGGCCAGGAGGGTTCCTGCCCCAAGGAACTCTGAGGTTGTAGGAGACACAGCAAGAGAGCAGGACATGAGCCCTAAGTGTGACAAGAGCTGGCACAGGGTCTGTGTGCATGGCCATTTTTCTGTCTTGAGCACCACTGAGGCCTGGGAGAGTGACTCCTGGCCTGGTGTTTTCAGACATTTGGACAATCAGGGAGGTCAAATGGGACTAGGGGAGAAGGAAGAAGATGGGGATAATTTCAGTATTTCTAACCCCCTAGTGTCCAGCCCACATTTCCTGGTGCTAAGAGATCACACTCTAATAAAAATGTTACTTAGGGAAAACGCTGGGGGCTGAAATGGTAGTGGTTCGGGGCAGTCAGATAGGTGATCCCATCCAGACCAGAAGGACAGGAGGTCTGGCTGTACTCACGGTTTTTGAAAGTGTAGCTGCTGTGGCCTTACTTGTCGACTTGCAGTACAGATTATTAACTGAAGTGGGGCCGAGCATGGACTGGACACAATCACACATTGGTGTCTTTCTTGGGCATTCTCTACTCTCCCTTGGATTGACTGGGGAAGGGTCCAAAGAGGCCAGACCTACTGCGGGCTCCGTCTGCTATAGGCAGAGAACTGGGGAAGCTGGTCCGTCCATCAGGGATTGCAGGGAAGAGGTTTGAGGCTGTGGGTGCTTCCACCTATGCTACAGCTGTGTGGTTGTTTCACCCCAGGCTCATGCTGTCTGGTGCCCTCATCTGCAGTCAGGAGAAGCCCTCACTGGCCTGGCCTCCAGCACAGGAAACGGTGAGTCACCACCCCTGTGCATTTAGGCTCCCTTGAGCTCAGGTTCCCACAGGTTCACCCATGCTGTCTCTTTTGGCAGAGACTTTTCATTGCTCCTCTGATTCTACCCCCGGTCTGGATAATTCTCAAAATCTTCCAAGTGTTGGCCCAAACCTCACTTCTTCCCAGCCACCTGTGCCCTCTCCTCTGTGGGTGTCACAGTTGTCATGGGAGAGGGTGACATAGTTCCTTGTGAAACACACCTTTCCTTGCTGTACCCGCTCTTCCTGGCAGGGTTGGGATGTCTGTATTGCCCCAGCAGCCACCCCAACGCTTGGTGAATAGTGACAATTTGGGGAGCTTTTCAATCTCTTTGGGAAATAAATGGCCTACCAAGCTGTGTGGCTCTGAGGCAATTTTCTTCTCAGAATAATGACAAATTAAGCACAAGTAGGATGGATTCCTTTCATTCACATAAACGGTGGTCCAGAATTTTCCCTTTGAAGATCCTCATCTTTCCTTTATGAGCTTGGTAGTTCCTTTGACCATGACACCAAAGCAACCAGTGGCTGGGCTAAAGCTCTCCATCGCCCCAGACTGGCAGTCTGTTTGATGAACCCGATTATTCACTTTTAAACTAGCCATTTTGGCACGGTGTGGACAAAACTCCAGGACAGGCAATAATTGAGTATTGACCCATTGTCATTGAATAGCTAATTTGATCGTAAATCCTCCTTCCCCCTGATAGAAATGCTCACCAGCAGAAAGGTCTGGGGAGGGGCTCCTTTGCCTGGACTAGTGGCCACTGGTCCAAGTGGCCTATTTAATTTAGCCCCAGGCTGGCCTTCCCTTTTACATGAGGATGTTACATATGGAGCAAAGTAACGGATGTCTTCAATGTTTTAATCCCGTACGTAGCCAACTTTGTGCAGATTCAAAACTCCTGCAGTTTGGTTTGAATAAAGGCTGCTGATGTGGTGAGATAGGGCTTCATGCTAAGTGTTTTCTTGGGGTGTGTGGTGTGTGTGGCGTCTATGAAGGGTCTTGATTGTGTCTTCAACACTCCTTTGCTCCCTGCTGCTTTTGTTGCAATCAAGGGACCCCTCCTCCACCCTGGGCAGTCCTGGTGGGGCTGCAAGCTCAGCATGCTGTATCCTCCTGGCCACAGTGGGAAGTGACCCAGCTGTCCAGGGGCCAAAGTGTGGCCCCCGATGTAGCGAGGGATCCTAGCAGTGGACGTGTGCCTCAAGCTGGGTACCCCAGGGTCCTGCTCCAGGGCTGACAGAAGAGTGGTAGAAGAAAGACACTGATTCTCTGTCTGATGGGTTGGCTGGGCTGGGGCTGCTGGCAGCCATGTCCCTGACCCGTGGGAAAGGCCTGTCAGTGGCTGGAGAGAGTCAGGGACCAGGGAAACATAGGGAATGTAAAGTGTGTTGGCTGCCTGAATGGATGGGGAGGGGTGCAAGGGAGAGCAGAAAAAGAATGACAAGGAAAAGCTGAGAAAGACAATGCATCCCCCACTTTCGCCCTCCTGCCCACAGTGAGGTTGCAGATCCAGCTCCTCTGCTCACCTTTGAGTTTGGGCTAAGCCAGTGTTCTTTATACCTTCATAATTTCTCTTTATTTGCAAGATAGTTGGAGGAAAGTTGAGATCACTTAAGAATAAAGGAGTTCTCACTAATAGTAGGAGAGAAATCTTCAAAAACAGAAAGTGCCGTTTGTTGAATAACTTCACAGGATGCCGTCAGAGGTGACATATGAGGGTGCTGCAAGATTTCAGGGTGTCAGTGTTGGAAAGGACTAGAGCTACCATCCAGGCAGCATTTCTCAAAACGTGGACGGTCAGATGCAGTAGCTTTGTGGGATTTAAGTGCTATTTCTTGAAAAATATTTGGTGCTTTTGGAAGTGAGAAAAGACAGATTAAATATAGTTGTTTAATAGGTTTCTTTGCTGCAGGACTTCTCAGAGCCTTTACAATACTAAGGTGTATTGGTGTCAAGAGGGGAATAAAGAATGCAGCATTTCCCAGAACATTTAATCATGAAAGCCTCTAAGTTCACTAATGTTGTGCAATAGTAATGAAGTTCAAGCCACTGCATCAGTGACTCAGAGACATTGAGGTAGCCTGCCACAGCCTGACCCAGCTACTGGAGTCCACTCAGCCTCTACAGCCTCCCACCTTCTCTCCACATAGGGGCTGCAGAGCTAGACATCCCAGCTTAAGGCAGGGCCTTGCTGCCTAGGTCCTTGCTTCTTAGCAAAGGCGGTGTGAGTCTCTGATAATGAAAGTAAGACATTGGCTGGGACACTCAAACAGCCAGGTATGAAAGGGATTGCACCAGAATACTCTCATATAATTCTAATAAACATCATCACGGTCCCTAGGACAGCAGGGCCTAGGTGATGTATGGTCACTATTATAGCACCCAGTTGGCCAAACGCCTGCAAGTGTGATGGATGTTCATCTGGAAGAGCATTACCACAGGCACTGGAAATGACTCCTTATTTTATCCTATTTTATTTTTTTGAGACAGAGTCTCACTATGTTGCCCTCAGTAGAGTGCTCACAGCAACCTCAAACTCTTGGGCTTAAACGATTCTCTTCCCTCAGCCTCCCAAGTAGCTGGGACTACAGGCACCCACCACAACAGGCTATTTTTTTGTTTTGCTGGGGCTGAGTTTGAATCCACCACCTCTGGCATATGGAGCCAGTGCCCTACTCCTTTGAGCCACAGGTGCTGCCCTACACCCAGCTATTTTTTTGTTGCAGTTGTCATTGTTGTTTTAGCTGGCCTGGGCCAGGTTCGAACCCGCTAGCTTCGGTGTATATGGCTGGCGCCCTTTTCACTAGCTACAGGCACTGCCCCCCCTAATTTTAGAAACACTAAATATCGTATATACTCGAGTATAAGCCGAGTTTTTCCGGCACAAAATTTGTGCCGAAAAACCCGAACTCGGCACAAATTTTGTGCCCCAAAAACTCGGCTTATACTCAAGTATATACAGTAATTCATATTGGCAATTGAAAAAAATTCAAGGTCGGCCTGTGTTAATTCAGCTGGAGTGAATTTTGACTTATTATTCCTGTGGTTTGGTATTGTGGGACAATTTATGGCAATGTGGTGGAAAGGCTTGGTGTTTTTGTTCTCCTGTACAGGAAAAACAGCAGATACCAGCATATCATGGTACATTATCGTTCAAACTGGGAAAACTCCACAGTGCACGGCACGATGTTTTTTCTCTTTTGCTCTAGCTTTTGGGTCAGTATTTCTCAATTTAATGCTCACATGTATGCATGTGGAGGGGGGCTCATAAGAGCTGTTATTTGAGTGTTTCTTTAAGATTTCTATCTATGGAAGCCAGAAAGGTCCTTAGAGTTGAGGGGGTCTCAGCCTGGTGGCCCCAGGGCCATTATCTTACCATCCTGAGAGTGGACCTGAGTCAGCTGACCTGAAGGCTATTATAAAAGGGAAGCCATCGGGTGCGCCTGGAAACTCGAAGCCTTACATGTGTAGAACATGAATAACTCACAGTTAGCATCACAGAAATACGATGACAGCAACACACACTGGGGTGGGGGTGTGCTGAGGCTGCAGTGTGCACCTTGCCTGATAAGGCCTCGGCTGTGGGGCAGGGAGAGTTCCTTCCAGCGTCAGCTCTGCTGCTTCCCACCACTGTGCTCAGTGGCAAAACAGCGAGTCTCAGCTTCTCCTTCCACAAATGGGGATAGTAAGATCTTTGTGAAGTTATTGTCAAATATAAATCCATGTCTATGAGACGGCTTAAACCAAGTGTGCTGCCCAGCAGCTGACATGCAGCAGAGACCCAAGTAGGGGCTGGTTTTGTGTCCCACAGTGCTGTGTAAGGAGGGTCAAAGCTCAGCCTTTGAATGTGCCTGGACCCAGGGCTTGGGTTAGACATGGGGCCATGGCCTGCCCTGTGGGTAACCTGGCTGCACCAGAGGGTCCAGGTGGGTGGGTTTTGTTCATTCCATTTCAACCTGAGCCTGTGCTGAGCTCCAGGCACCCGGGTTGAACACTCTGAGGACTTAAAGATTAATCAGACATGTTGTCTTTCTCTGTAGATGGGTCCAAGAAAGACCCTCCTCCCCTCTGCCCCTAATCTTTCTTATGCCCCTTCTTGGAAACCTCTTAGGAGACGTGCTTGGGAACCCCCCCCCAAAAAAAAAAAAAAAAAATCTTTCTTCTGTGTGGAGAACATCTTGTCTTCATGAAATGATCCCAACTCCGTATAGACATAAAGCCTGCAGGTTGTGAAGGAATCTGTTCCAAAACAAGGCCAGCTAAACAGAACCAAAGGAGCAGGTTGGCAATTATCCAAATAATTAAAACAAAAGTGGATTTTTTCCCTTTTTCTTTTTGTTTTTAAGTCCTAAGTAGTCCATGTCACTGGGGCTGTTCTTGCTGCTCTCAGACAGAGGACCACCTAGACCCCATCTGAGTACCCCTTTGTTAACCAAGACCCCAGATCCAGCACCTTATTAGGGCAATAAACAGAGAGACAGTGTATCATAGAGGCTGTTGTCCCTCTGCCAGCATTAACTAAGTCTAGAAGCTGCTGGATGGGATAAAGCAATTACAATGCATTTTTCATTCAATCAGTGGAATCAATTAATTGCTTTACTCACATAGGAACAACAAAAAACAAACCCCAAAGCCTTTTTGTTAAACAGTAAGCACGCTAGATAGGCTGCTTTTAAATCCAACGTTTACATGAAATTATCTTCTTATATAATTAACAGCTACTGGTTAATAAACATGCCTCGGATAAAAGAGTAGCCCTATAAATGAACAAAATCAAACAGCACCATTTAGCACAGTAAAGGTAACAGGAGCGGGCAGCCTGCATCAGAGTCAGATGTTTCCGGAAGAGCTGTTCTCAGAGTCCACGTGGACTGTTGAAAATCAGGGAGAGGGAAGGGAGAGAGAGAGAAGGAAAGACATCATGAAGATACCTGTCATTAAAAAATCTCTTGGGAGAAAATTGTCCTGTACTTCTTAAGAGATTGGGGGAGGTGTATCCCCCCTAGAAAAGTTCCCCTATAGATGGGGGAGGAAACTGTTTCCCACAAAAAGGGAAACTGGACCATGGTGCAGCCTGCAGAAACTCTTCTGAGCCGTTTCTTATGTGTGGGGGACTGAGCATGCCCCAAGAATAGCTGCAGCATTTGAAATGAAAAGCCCTCATTCCACCTTGGGAGATTTTTTCTGCAAATAAGCACAGGAAAAGAGTCAGGCACTGGAGCTGGGGTGAGATTTTCCCCAAGGGATTCCACAAAGTGGGAGGCAAATCATTCCACCTCTAGAATGCAGTATTTATACCTTCATCAGCGGAGGTTTCTGACCTTTTTTTTTTTTCCCCCCCCAGTTATGTGGGAAAAAAGGATATATTTAAGAAAAAAATTTTTTTTAAAGAAAATCTCTATCCTAATAAAGAGGGAGACTTTCAAATGCCAAAATGAAATTCAGGATGGGGGGACACCCCATTTGGGTATTTTGCAGGGGTGATTTCTCTGCAGCCAATAGAACCTGGAAGAATATTCTATACACTTGGTGGGGAACCGGTTTTGTGTCAGGTTAACATGATTTGTGTGATGTTCTGTGCACTTATACATTGGTCCGTCATCTAGCCTAATAATTCAGGGAATGTATTCATAAAAGCAGGGACCCCTTGAGACTCAGAGGGGTAAAAGCATCTCTTCACGGAGTCTATGGTTAAAAGGGGCCTGGCCAGCCCTGGGTGTATATTGACCATGCTGCCCCAGAGTGGGACATCACAAGGACACAGCAACTTCCAAGTAACTCTTCTTCTGAAGTATGGGGCACTCGATCCCAGATTCAGACCGCATTTTACTGCAGCAGCACAGGAAGTTCACAGTGAATAAGCATCACCTGTGAGCCTGGCTTCCCCTTCACCGAGAAAAAAACCCGCAAACCAAAAAACAAAAACAACTCACGATGGGGAGGGGAGAGGGGTCTCAAATCTAGACTCCACCACGAACAGCTGAGATGCAAGTCTCTTTTCTTTCATAGTGTGATCAAACAAGATAATGGAAGGCAAAGTGCTCAGGGAACTATCCAGGACCACTACAATGCAAGATAATTAGTGTCATCATTTTCTATTTGCAACGTAAACTCAATTTGCTTTCCTGGTTCCTCCATAGGTGATGTGCCTGATACAGGTGTGAAAATTGTAGCTCTCCTGGCTGAGTCAGTCCCTTTGTTTGCCTGGAGCCAGCTGGAAGCTGGGGCGGGCTCGTTCGGCTCTTTTTCAGGGTTTTATCTGAAGATGGGCAAATGTTTTCTCCTGCTTAACTCTGTCCTAGCACCCTCGGGATCCAGAGGAAGACCATGCTGTATAATCTAATCTGTGGGGAAATAATAATAGTTTTCACTGAGTGCTTACCATGAGTTTGGCATAGTACTGAGGTCTTTACAGCTATGATCTCAGGGTACCCTCACAGCAGTTCCAGAGGGGCTGCTGCAGTTATCACCCCCATTTTATAGATGAGATGAGAAAGCTTCTAGAGGTGGTAAAAGTCTGTTTCTTGATCTGGGTGCTGGGTGAATGGGTATGCTTTGTTGGTGAAAATGTTGAGCATGCGTGGATATGAACTCTTTATGGAATATATCTTATAGTTCGATAAAAAGTAAAAAGAAAATGAGGGCTACTAAGAAGCTGGTTGTGTGCCGGTGTCATGGGCCTAAAGAAGACACCTCCGTGGCCTCAGAACCTGTGAATGTGGCCTTCTTTGGAAAAAGAGTACTTGAAAGTGTAATTAAGATCTCAAACTCCTGGCCTTAAGGGATCTTCCTGCCTCGGTCTCCCAAAGTGCTGGGATTGCAGGAGGGAGCCCACACTCCCAGCCAACTAAGATCTTAAGGTGACATCATTCTGGATCATCAAGGTTATCAAGGTGTGACCTGTATCAAATGATAATTGTCCTTAGAAAAGACCACGGGAGGAAAAGAGGCTGTGTGAAGACAAGCAGAGAGAGGAGTAATGTTGAACATTGGGAGCCACCAGAGGCTGGAAGGGAAGGAAGGATTTTCCTCTAGAAACTCTGGAGAGAACTTAGATGTGTCAACACCTGGATTTGAGATCTTTGGCCTCCAGACCTATGAGAGAATAAATTTCTCTTGTAAGCTATGGAGTTGATGGCCATTTGTTATGGCAGCCCCAGGAAACTTAGGCAGCCAGGTAAACTTGAACTTGGTCCTTCCATGGAGGTAAGAGCGTAGGAGATGGTTCTAGGCAGATAGAAACATGTCTCATGCCGAGTTCAGAAGCTCATTCCGGTTTTCTTATGGATACGAGGGAAGGAGACAGGAGTCAGAGAGACCATCTTTGTCCTTTACTGTTTAAAAAACACAACCCCATAACTCAGCAGTTCTCAACGTATGGGTCGCGACCCCTTTGGGGGTTGAATGACCCTTTCACAGGGGTCGCCTAAGACCATCCTGCATATCAGATATTTACATTATGATTCATAACAGTAGGAAAATTACAGTTATGAAGTAGCAATGAAAATAATTTTATGGTTGGGTTGCGGCATTAGGAAGGTTGAGAACCACCTCCATAACTCAATTACTTTTTAACATTCCAGTTCGGTTTTCATCTGATCAAAATTCTCCCAGGAGGGTGGAAGCTGAGAAAGCAGCCAGCCCACTCTTTTGGGCATGCAGTGGAGTCAGGGGTTGGTCAATGATGCCTTATTCTTGTATTCCGAACTTCAACTTTATTGAAGTCTAATCTACATGAATAAGAGCACAGATCTTCCATGTCCAGTTGGGAAGGTTTTGATGAACTACGCAGCAGACGCTGTGCATCCAACCCAGGTACACAGGCAAGCATTTCCAACATCTAAGGTCCTGGTCGCGGATCTGACATCTACTAGGATACATTAATTGTGCATATTCTTGAACAAGCTCCCTGTAAATGAAATCACATGTTTTGTACTCCTTTGTGTCTGACTTTAGTTTGGCACAGTGGTTTTAGATTTATTCATGTTGTTGCCTATCACTTTGTACATGTTCGTTGCTGAGAAGTAGTGCATTGTATGGATTTACCACCGTTTATCAGTTCTCTTACGATATACATTTTGATTGTTTCCAATGTTTGTTACTATGAATAAAGCAGCTACCATCTTTCTTCTTGTGAAAGATGGATTTCCTTCATTGCTCTTGGGCAAACACATAGGAGGATAAGTGTATGATTAACTGTATTAAATACAACCTAAATTTTTCCAGAGTGATTGTATCTTATTGCAATCCCACCCCAGTAGTATGTGAATGTTCCAGTTGCTTCATATCTTTGTCAACAATTGGTATTATTGGTCTTTAGTTTTGGTGATTCTAGTGACTAAAAAGTTGTATCTCATTGTGGTCTTCATCACAATGTTGCTCAATGACAACTAATGACATTGAACATCTTTTCATGTACTTGTTTGGCCATTTGTTTGTCTTCCTTATAAGGTGCCTATTCAAAGCCAAAACATTACTCAGCAATAAAAACAAAGCAGGAGGAATCACGCTACCAGACCCAAGACTGTACTATAAATCAATAGTGATCAAAACAGCATGGTACTGGCACAAAAGCAAAGAAGTAGATGTCTGGAACAGAATAGAGAACCAAGAGATGGATCCAGCCACTTACCGTTATTTGATCTTTGACAAGCCAATTAAAAACATTCAGTGGGGAAAAGATTCCCT
>CAUYPK010069735.1:0-50113 GCA_963574355.1 Loris lydekkerianus | reverse complement strand
TTGCTAGTTTACAGTTTTTCTTTAGCAATAAATATTGGAAAGCATTTAACCTACTGATTCCTCAATTATTGTAATTGTTTTGGGTCTATATTTTTATTTTTGAAATTTACCAGTGGCTGCTGCATTTTCCACCTCGGCTTATACTTGAGTCACTAAGTTTTCCCAGTTTTTAGGGTAAAATTAAGGGGGTTGGCGTATATAGGGTATTTTTAAAAATAATTTTTTATTAAATCATAACTTGGCACATTGATGCACTTACGGGTTCAGGATACTGCTTTGATATACAATGTGAAATGCTTACATTGAACTAACACATCCATCCCAATTATACTCATTTCTAAAAAGTTTTGAAAGCTACTATCATCTCAGGAAAGCTACTATTATCTCCACTGTGTAGATGAAGAAACTGAGGCACAGACAGATTAACTGGCCTCAGCAGCCACAGCTAGCAGATGTGGCGGAGCCATGCAGCCTAGGTAGCCAGCCAGGCTCCTAAACCTGGGCCGGCTCCTCCCTCTAAGAAGATGCTTGTTAATGGTGAGCGGTTAAAACAGTGCATGATCTTATATCCAGTACTTGATATTTGTTATTTATTTTTTGTAATATACTGGGAGCCAAACAAAATACAAGCTGCCCAGGGACGGCTCTCAGAGGTAGGTGAATTAATAGCTAATTAATTTGAGAGGCCCAATGACTCTAGCCCCTCCTTAGGCCATCTGGAGCAGGCAACCTCCTGTTGCTAGCCAGTTCCTCAGGTTGGTTCTTCTCCCCCGAGTCAGGAGCAGCTTTGATATAGCATTTAAAGTGGGATTAAGGAGTCCAGACCCACTACTCACACTGTGGCACACCAGCTTTGTCACAGTCCAGCCACATCATGTTCTCTGGAAACTCGAGAGCCAACTCCCAAGGGGCCCTGGTGGGGGACTCCTGTGAGGAGGTGCTCAGCTAGTGGGGAGTGGGGGAGACCCACTGTCATGTGCTGACCCCTGCCATGTGCCGGGGGCTTTTGCTCTCTCTTTAATCCTTCTAGTAACTCTGAGATATAGATGACTGGCTCCATTTACAGATAAGAAAAATGAGGTCCAAAGGTTACGCTGAATCTCAGAGCTAGTCAGGAGCCAGGGCTTTCACCTGTACCGCAGTGCTGTGGTGTAGGCAGCAGAGATAAAAATGACTGTCCCATCTGAGGAGACAGCAAGAAGGAGCTGGAAAGAACCAGAACGTGGGTGAAAGGGATGAGGGCCAGGGTGGTTCCAGATCAGAGTGGCTGGGTTCCTGCTGGTGCTGCCTGGCTGGGTGTGTGGAGTGCCCAGGGAGGCAGAGCATTCATACTTCTCAGAAGTCTCCTTTTCGAAAGCCCTCAGCCTCCTGTGTCTCTCTCACAGTAGAGACTTAAAGGGAGAGGAAATTCCTAAGGTGTCCTTTTTGTTTTGTTGGTTTTTTTTCTTGAGACAGAGTCTCACTCTGCTGCCCCAGGTAGAGTGCCGTGGCATCAGCCTACCTCACAGCAACCTTCAGCTCCTGGGCTCAAGCGATCCTCCTGCCTCAGCCTCCTGAATAGCTGGGACTACATGTACCTGCCACAATGCTTGGCTAGTTCTTCTACTTTTAGTAGAGACAGGGTCTCAATCTTGTTCAAGCTGGCCTTGGACTCCTGGGCTCAAGGGATCCTCCCGCCTTAGCCTCCCAGAGTGCTAGGCCAAGGTGTCCTTTACAATTGGCAGACATAAGCTCATGGATGCTCCATCCTGGAGCCGCCAAGTGACAGGCCATTTCCCAGGCTTGAGAGTGCTCCCTACCCACTCGCTTCAGCTTAGGTAGCTGAAATGAGGTCTGAGAAATGTGGTGTGAAGAGTGAAAAGCTCCTTAGAATGCCCCAGATACCCTGACTCTGCCCTCCCACGGGGCCTCACAGCCATCTCTAAAGGGCTGATGAGGCCTGACCTGCTAGCAGGCCTGGATGAGAAGACATGGTGTTGGGGGACTCCAGAAAGGGATTCTGAAGCATCAAATTAACCCCTATGTCTAAAAGAGCTTGGACCCAGCAGAAGGAAGATATTGGCTACAAAGAAAGTGAGGTGCCAAATTGACGGTGGGTCTGCTGGGACCCACATAGCTGGCGGGTACAGGCTGTGTGTCACAGTGCATGGCAGTTGTGGTGGGAGGGCTTGGGGTGCTGGTTTCTGTACAGGGGCAGGCAGGCTGTGGCTCTGGGCTTGGTCCACCCTAGGTCTGTGCTGTGCAAATGAGCTTCTCCCCAGAGCTGTAGTCATCTCCTGGGATTCTGTTTCCTGTTGTAAAACAGGCCCCAGGGAGGTGCATGTAAAGCAGTACACCCCAAAGATACCAAATTCCTCAACTCTCTGTTCACCCCAAACCTTAATCACTGACACATGGGACAATGTATTTCTCTGAACTTAACCAAGGCCGGGATTTATTGTTTTCAGAGAATGAAAAGCTTTTTATTTTTATTTCTTTTAAACTTAAAAGGTCATTCATGTGAACTTTGATTTTCATGAGAATTCCTCACAACCTGAAGGCTAAAAGCCCCACCCTGCCCTGCTCAGAAGGTTCTAGAATGGGCAGGTGAGGCTGGGCAGCTGGAAGCTGGAGGTGTGCCCACTGTGGCTGTGGGCATGGATTGAGCAGGCATGTGCCAGGGAAAGGTGGCCTCTCAGCACGTACCTGCTTTGAGTTGACCTTTTCGGGCCTGGACTTGGAATTCTTAGCTCCTTGGGACTAGAGAGCAGCGCTCTCCCAGGGAAGACCAGCTCCCCCGGCCTCCCGCCTCCCACCTCCCACCATGGGCCGGTGTACTTTAACTTCTACATCCCAGGAACCCTGGGGAGCTGGAGCGGGCACTAGAGTAGCACTAGAGTAACCAACTATCCCGAGCTGGCCAGGACTGAGGGGTATCCTGAGGCTCACAGTACTGAAACCAGGATGGCCTCAGGCTAACTGAGAACTGCTAGTCACCCCATGGGCAGCTGTTAGGAAGGAGGCTCTCAACACCCCATCCCCCTTGCTCTCCACCCTTCCCACCCAGCCACAGGCCCTTCCTTCTGCTCAAACTGGCCAGGCCAGCCTCACCTCAGGGCCTGTGCCATCCCCTCCGCCTGGGACAGGCTGAAACCTCTTGGTCACTTCCTCCGCCACCCAGTCTTGGTGACCTGCCCTCAGGGACTCTGGCACATTTTCCTGTTTCATTTTCTTCCAGCCTCTTATTGCTATCAAAATTATCTAGTTTATTTATTTTATTTGCTTTTTGGCGTTTATGGTTCGCCTCTTCTCACTGGAACGTCAGCTCCCTGTGGGCAGGGCTCCTGCCTGCTGGTCTGCGGCTACAATCCCCAGGCGGGGCTGGTGCTGGTCACCTCACTGGTGCAGGGCAGTGTGCAATGCCAGACGCTCTCATGTGTCACCTCACAGCATTCTCAGAGCAGATTCCTGAGGTAAGGACACCAGAACCCCTCGTAATGAATCCTTTGATGGGGGTTTAGGGTGGGGAAGAGGCTGCTCAAGGTCACATGTCAGGGGCCAGGGTGGGGGACAGCCTGCAGGTCCTCAGCTGTGCAGCTCTGTAGACCATAGCCTCAGATGGGCCAGAAGCTAAGGGGAAAAATTCTGGGGTTCCAGAGTGGCTGCTCCAGGTGCCAGCCTGTGAGGCTATTGGCCCTGCTCAGTTCCTCTGTGCTGTGGACGTGCACCCCTGGGGGCTGCAAGTGATCCATGACTTGTTTTTGTTGACCCTTAGAGCCAGAGCTAAGTACCAGGATTCCACTGGACAGCTTCAGCTGTCAGGCTGGGTCTGAGCTGCCGGGCCTCTGCCTGCTGCAGCCCAGCTGCTCAGAGGGTGGACGGCCTTCTCCTCACATCTCCTTTCCTCTAGAGCATCCCGGAGGTCACATGCCCAGAGGGGTGGTGGCTGGGGGGCAGGCACATGTGGCCACCATCTGCAGCTCCTCACCATGCCCTGGAAGGGCTGGCCACCACACGTCCAGCTGTGTTTAGGGCAGCACTATCTTTTAAACAGCTTTATTAAGATAGGATTCACATACCACACAGTTCACCCAATGGTTTCTGGTATATTACATCATATTTTAAAATTCTAAAATTATTTTTAAAAAAATTATGGTGAAATACATAAAATGCAGAGTCTTCACCATTTTTAAGTGTATATTTCAGTAGTTTTACGTACTGCACGTTCACACTGTTATGCAACCACCACCACCATCAGCTGCCGAGCTTTCCTCATCTTGCAAAACTGAAATTCTATACTCACTAAACTACACCTTCCCATCCCCTCTCCCTACAGTCCCTGCAGACACCATTTTTATTTTCTGTTCTATTAGTTTGAGTACTTCAGCTACATCATGGAAGTGGAATCATGCAGTATTTGTTTTTGTGACAGGTTATTTCACTTAGTATCCTGTCCTCAAGGTCCTTCCATGTTGTGGCATGTGTCAGGATTTCCTTCCCTTAGGGATGAATAATATGTTATGTGTATATATCACATTTTATTATATACCTTTTAAGGGGTGATAAAATTAGTCTTTTTTTTTTTTGAGACAGAGTCTCCCTTTGCAGCCCTCGGTAGAGTGCTGTGGAGTCATAGCTCACAGCAACCTCAAACTCTTGTGCTCAAGTGATCCTCTTGCCTCAGCATCTCGAGTAGCTGGGACTATAAGTGCCCACCACAACACCGGGCCATTTTTGGAGATGGGGGTCTCATGCTTGCTTAGGCTGCTGTCGAACTCCTGAGCTCAGGCAATCCACCTGCCTCAGCCTCCCAGAGGGCTGGAATTACAGGTGTAAGCCACTGTGCCTGGCCCCAAATTTGTCATTTTAACCATTTTTCACTGTACAGTTCAGTAGCATTAAGACTATTCACAAAAGGTACATGTATAACCATCTCCACTATCTAATTCCAGAAGTTTCTTATCATCCCAAACAGAAACTCTGTCAATAATGTATCCATTAAGCAATTCCTACCCCTGCTCAAGTCCTTGGTAATGCCTCTTTTACTTTCTATTAATTTGCCTCTTCTAGAGACCTAGATGTGGACTCCTATAGCACCTGTCCTTTCTGCTGGCTTCCTCCACTCAGCATGGTGTCTTCAAGGCTCACCGTGGGCAGCATGCGTCATCACCTCATTCCTTTTTCTGGCTGAACAGCATCCATCATACGGAGGACCACGTGCTGTCTATCCGTCACCTGCTGGTGGACATGTGCTCTGCTTCTACCTTTTGCTAGTGCTGCAGTGGACACTGGTGGGCAAGAATCTGTTTGAATCTCTCCTTTCAACTCTTTGGGGTGTATCTCTAGGAAAGGGTTGCTGGCTTGTAGTTTGTGGTTAGCAGGGCAGTGTTTTTTCTTCCTAGCAGAGAAAAAGGCTTTTCTTGCGTCTGGGATCACTCATCATTCCTGGTGCCCCCTGGGAGAAGCTGACCCTCCTCCCCTTCCTCTCAGTGTTTCTGGGGTCAGGGACCCCACCTGGCAGGACTGTTCCTTCTGAGCTGCTGAGGAAGGGCACAGAAGTAATTTTCATTTGAACCTATACAGAATCCCTATTGTCATGAAGCCTGTCTCCAAAAGGAAAGAGCCATAATTGTGTACTGGAAATTCTGCTTCTAGTAGTGCAGGCCTGGGAGCCTCTGCCTCCTCACACACAAATGGGGACACTGACATCATTTCTCAGGGTCACATGAGCAGGACTTGAGACAACCTGGGACATTTAACTTCTCACGCCTTCAGAATGGGAATCTGAATACCCAACCCCAAGGTCTGTTGCTCATGTGGTCATTCCAGGGACACGTACTGGAGGCTCTGCGGGCACTAGGAACCCTGAGCTAGGCCAGCTTTGTCCCTGGGTTCCAAAGGCCAGGAACATCCAGACTTTGGGGACATAAACCATGTTGCAGCATGGGGAGGTGGGGACAAGCTGATAGCTTGGTGGGTCCCCTTGAGGATGTGCCATTCCTGACAGCTCAGGGTGCTCGTGCCTTGCCAGGCTACTCTCGGTCTGCAGAGCACTTCTCAGCCCCTGGAAACTGGCCTCTTCCAGAGTGGAGGACACAGGATGACGTGTGATGCTGCCAGAGTAGGGGAGGTGCTGATGGGCAGAGGTGTGTGCCGGGGCACTGGAAGAGGTGTGGGCAGGCCAGCTATGTGTGGTCACCAGGATACCCCACACTCAACCAGTCTCCAAGGTACTGGAGGACAGGGCCCTTGCTGGCCCATTTTTGGGGATTGGCAGATGGTGGGTGATCAGGGATTGTCTATGGTCCTGAGCTTTTGTCTGTTCCAGACATATTTTCCTTTCCCACAAGGGACCCCATGGCAACTGATTCCTGCTCGGCTCTCCAGCCCCAGAAGGGCCCTGCTCTGAGGTGACCCGGAGAGCTGCCTGGGGCTGTCTCCCATCTATTCAGATACCATAGTCTGGTTAGAGATGCTGTAATATTCCAGACACAGGTGGCTCCTTTTTTCCCCTTCCCAAGGGCTGGGCTAACTCTGCTTCCTGCCAGGAGCTGCAGGGCATTGCCCAGAAAGCTGGGAATCCCCTGCAGAGAGCTGAGGCTTCTGTAATAGGGAGATATCATGGATACCTGGGCCATTTCTGGAGCCCTTGGGAAACCTTTCTCCCTGGAGCAGGGCGCTGGAGTGCTACAGGAAGCAAGGAAGGCGGCACCCACTTGGGTCTTCCATGTGCCCTGCACTGTGCTGGGGTTTTTCCAGGTATCTACTCACTTAAGCTGCTTGCAACCCTGCCAGGGGGAGGTGGCAGCAACCCTACTTTGCAGATGTCGCAAAAGAGTCTCACAAAGAAGTGACATGTCCCAAATCACAAGCTGGTGTGTGGTAGAGCTGGGCTTGAAAGCTGGCTGTGTCCAATTCCAAAGCTCTTTTTTTTTCTTAGAAAAAGAGAGAGATAGATAGATAGATAGATAGATAGATGGGAACAGCCTGGGGTCTATCTGTTCTATTCGGAAGCCACTGTCTGGTCAGAGATCTCTAGGTGGCCCCAGACACGAGCAGCTCCTTTCCCTTCTGAGGCGGGGGGTTGCGGGGGTGCGGGTGGGCCAAGGCCCCATGTGGCAGGAGGGCTGGGGTTACTTTAGAAAGTGCTGGGGATACTTGGCTCCACCCCAGTTTTGGGTTTGGTGGGGCTGGAGGGTCTGAATGTTTAACAAGTTCCCACCATATGCCGCTGCTGTTGGTCTGGGAAACACTTTGAAAACCAATTGGTTTCTTTTTTATTTTCTCTTTAAATCCTATTTTTTTTCTTATAAAGTATTTCAAGCCTGGCGCCCTTTTCACTACGCCACGGTGTCTTCTGTGTTCTCAGGAAAGCTAGAGTCAAGTTGTGAGTTTGCAAAACCCAGAGACACCAGTGGTGGGTTCATAAACTGCCGGCGATTATTCCTACTACTGCAGTTACTGCAGCACATGAGCTGTCCGAGCAGTGCCCAGGGCTGAACAGACCACTGTCCTGTAAACTGCTCATTTAATTTCCACGGCCTTCCACAGCTGCCCCCCCCAGGCGCAAGCCACCACGACTCTTTCTACCAAGGAGGAAACTGCACTCAGAAAGGGCAAGCACACACATGGCAAAGCTGGGGGTCCGGAGCTCACGCCGTGGGCCTCCCCACTGTCCTGCCTCAGGAATGGGCGAGATGGACAGAAGCTCCTCCCCAATTCTGGGGGATGGTGGTGAATGGCCTGAACCACGGTCTTCTCCCAGCCCTTCCCCTCATGTCTCTGAGTTCCAGTTTCTGTAAGCAGCATCACCATCTCCCTAGCAGTGCAGCAGGGATGTGGCTAGCCCCACCCCATCACGATGACTGACCGACACCCCCAAATTTGAAGAGTGGCGCAGCAGCTGCTCTATATCACTGTCCGTGTGTTAGCCATGCCCAGGGATTGTGGGTGTATTGACTGTGAACCTCACAAAAGCCCCGTTAAGTTGGCACTAATATTATTCCCACTTTTACAGATGGGGGACCGCACCACAAGAGGACCAGAACCACGTTCAAAGCCACACAGGAAGAGAAAGAACCGGATTTCTCGCCTATGTTCCCTCTAGGTCTGGCTCCAACATCTCTCTATGGTAGGCCTGCTTGCTGTTTCCTCTCTTGCCTCCTTCCTTTCATTCTTTACCCTATAGTTTGGGCAGTCCTTCTAGACCACAAATCAGACCATGCCACTTCCCTTTAAAGGCATCCGCAGGTTCCCACTGTCCTCAGAGCACAGCCAACTCTTCCCACCCCTTCTTGCCTTCTATGAGTCACTCCTGGACCATGTTTTGCCAGAACACCTGGCTGGGGCACACCACACCCCCCTGAGTTGTGCTACTGATATTTCCAATACCCTTTCTGCCATTTCTTTCCAGGAAAACTCCTACTCATCCTACAAGACCCATGTAAGACATGGACTTACATCTTAGCCTTCTTGGCTGCTCACTGTTGCTTCAGGGATATCTTGCCACAGGCAGCACTTTCTGCAGGGATAGGCCATGCTAGACCAGGAGCTCCACGAGCAGAGACCACACAGGATTTGTCTCCGTCCTCCAAGTGGCCCAGTCCCAGGAAGAATCTATCTAAACTGGACCAAGGTGGACAGTCACCAATGGCCATACAAAGAGGCACTGGATTCTAGGGTGTCCATCGGTAGCTCGCGTCTGGCTGATCTTTGCGGGGCCCTGGGAAAGGAAGGCCTGAGATCATTCCTTCTCTTTATTGCTTAGCACCTGTGCCTGCCCCTCTGCCTACTGGGTGGGAAATGCCACTTTATGAACCCAGGGCAAGCTGCCATG
Organism: Loris lydekkerianus; assembly: GCA_963574355.1. NCBI lineage: Eukaryota > Metazoa > Chordata > Mammalia > Primates > Lorisidae > Loris > Loris lydekkerianus. Next base: position 41,298 of record CAUYPK010069735.1, on the reverse strand, counting down.
CTCCTTCTAGCCCGGGCTGGTGGAAACCACTTGAGTGGATCAAGCCCCAGTAAACTGCTTTTAACCACTGCCCAGGGAGAGCCCTGAGACCCCAGATAATTAGCCGCATGTGTGTGGGAGACAGGCCCATTTTTTTCCCAAGGATTTATGATCGGGGGAACATTCTCATTGACCTCCATTTCGGGAAAGGCCTCTTTCTGGAACACTTGCCGAATATTCCATCAACAGTAAAGCACATATGCTCACAGTGAGCCTGGCTGACAGCGTCATACCTAGCATATGTTTCTTGTCTCCTGTGTGTTTTAGCACAGGCCCCAGGGAATGCATGTATTTCTGAACGTCCTGAAATACAGCTCCGAGCGAAGCACTTATAATTTACCCTTTATGAAAGCCATCACTGCTCTTTCTAAACATACTTGGAAGTGGATTCAAAGTTTATTTAGAAAGAGCATTTCTTTTAAGAAACAGACTGAAAGAGAGTGGTGGTGGATTTTCTCCCTAGCCCTGGCTCGTTGGGACTCTGGGAACAGCTCCTTCTGCTCACAGCCCTGGCACCCTCAGATGAGACCACGAATGTGTGAACGCTGGCCATTGGTCCATGTGGCGTCTCTCCAGTTTGTCCTCTCTCTAGTTATTCACCTGTTATCCTTCTTTTTCCCTCAGACTTCTTTTTCCTCCGCTTCCACACACGTTCCCTTACCTCATCACTAAGTGTCATTGTCATCAGGTGGATGAATTAGTCATTTATCCATCCATTATCCCATATAGAAAAGCTACTTGATATTTATTTTTGGGTGAATTCAATGACTTTATTCATCCAAGCAATCAAATATCAATCTGCATACTGGGTCACCCATTCATCCATCCGCTAAGTTATCCATCTTCATTCATTCATCCTTTTGACCACCCAGCCATCTATCCATCCAGGAAGAAACGCTAGTAACCCTCATCATGTGAGGTGCTGTGCCAGACACAGGAGACACACTAATGAGTACAGACCAGTTGGATCAAAGAGGACTAGGAGATAATGTGCAAATGAGAGATGAGAGAGAGACGTGCAGACGTCATGGGGGCCCAGGGATGGGGTACTGATTGACACCTGGGAATAACTCTGGATACAAAAGGGGAAATGGGAAACCACAGGTGGAAAACGTGCCCACCTCTCCCTGTCCCCAGGGCCCAAGGAGCAGCAGCTAGGGCAGAGAAGACCTGATGGCTGCTGTGAGGTCTTACAGACATTTTCTGTCAGAAACTGCTTCTGTACTGGGCCAGCTCAGATTTGTCACTCTTTTAGTGATTCTTGCAGCAGTTCTGTGAGACCTGTGCTATGATCAGGTGGAACATTCTCATTGACCTCCATTTTGGGAAAGACCTCTTTCTGGAACACTTGCTGAATATTCCATCAACAGTAAAGCACATGTGCTCACAGTGAGCCTGCCTGACAGCCTCATTTCCACTCTGCAGAGGAGGGCACTGGGCTTGGGAGAGTGGGGCCGGGTGGCTAAGAAGCAGCATAGCCCATGTGGTGGAGTCCAAGGACGGGCAGTGAATGCATGTGGTCCCGTGCAGCCTCTGCCCAGCAGGTGGCCCTCAGGACAGCCCCAGCTGCTGACCCATCTGCTCAGGACCCAGGTCCAGTTGTTTGGGGGTCTGGGTTCCCCTGCATCCCCCATATCCAGAGCTGTTCAGTCAGCCCTGCAGACAAGCTGTTCACACTCTGCAGGAGGCCAAGTGCTCCGAGGACCTCAGCAAGCCCTTTGTGTCTCAGCCTCCCATCTCCTGGCCCAGGACCTGAGGGGTGAGGACGAGGACATTGAGCAGGGTCCACTCATGCCCAGTTTCAGGCTCTGACCCTTGTGGAGAAAGCAGCATGATACAACCCAGATCCTGGTCCACCCCTGTCCTTCCTGGGTGGGACAGCTGGGGTCAGGCAGCCCATCCTGCTCCAAGACCAGGGGTTCCTTCTCTGGCCCTGGGAACATCTGAGGTCATCCCTCATGCCTCCCTTTCCCAGTGTCCCCACTGAATTACAAGTCCTGCCCATTGTCTCCTTAGTCCCCATTAAACGCCTGCTGTGCTTGGCTGTGGTGGCCTCTCAGGCCTCCTTCCCTGAGGCTCTGCTCCTACTATTCAAGGTACCTTTCTAACTCTGGCCAGGTTACTCTTTGCTAAAAGAACAAAACCAAGCCCGGCTTAGCACAGACATAGGATGGTAAAGAGAGGCCTGGGTTCAAATCCTGCTCTCTCACATACCATCCATGTGCATTTGGGTATAACTCAGTAGCTCTGGGCCTCAGGTTCCCCATCAGTGAGATGCACATATTAATAACTTTCTCACAGAGCAGTTGTTGTTAGCATTATGGCTGAATATAAAGAAAGGTTTTTCCTCAAAACTATTCCTTAGAAAGGAAAGAATCGCCTTACGTTCAAGTCTTTACAGAAGTCTTTCATTTTATGGGGCACATACTCACATTTATTTTAAAAAAACAGCAACCATGTATTGTTTGGTAAAGACACAGAACCTAAACCAATCCAATGGATGTTAGTTCCAGAGGTGACCCAAAGGACCTATTAAAAATAAATAAATAAAAGGAACCTGTCCTTTCAGGATGGGAGAGTGAATGTTCACCTTTTTCTCTACTACTTCCAGAAGCCTGAGATCCAAGGGCAGTGAGCTCAGCAAAGGAAACACCCACAACAATCAGGACACTGGGAAGTAGACAAATATGTGCAAGTGGGATAGCCAAAATTTTAAGCCAGCAATGGAGAACATTCAAGAGCATTCCAATACATAAGGCAAAACTGTTCACAAGCTTAGGAATCACCAGCACCAGTTACCTGGTGAATGAGAATCTAGACAAGCCACTTCAAATCATGGCCTATGAGCTAAATCTGACTCACCATGTATTTCTGTAAATAAAGTTTTATTAGGACACAGGCATACCCATTCATTTATGTGTTGTCTAAGGCTACTTTTGTTCTACAATGGCTGAGTTGAGTAGTTATGAGAAAAGGTACAATATTTACTTTGGTCTCTAATATGGATAGTTGTCTTTCCTCAAGCTGGGCAGAAGCCTGAGAGTTTATTCTCTGGAGAGAGGAAAATAAAATCTCTAGGCTGCAGGATTAGGAAGAAGTACCATTAAATGAAAGTTTACACATGGACTGTGGAGGCCCCAGGTCCCTCCTTCCTCATTGTGGCTCCCAGAATGCAGACAGACAGGCCTGGAGACAGGCAGGCTATTCTTGGGGAACCTGATGAGGTCAAAAGAAAAGACCCAGCCAGGTCATGTTCCTATGAACCTGCAGCCAAAGAGCTCCGTCCATGTCTCTGATGCGGCAAGTCAGCTTTTCAGTTTTCCACCCGGAAAAATGAGCCAAAGGCGCCAGACATATGAGGACATGAGAGACAGAGGCAAAATAGAGAAAAATTACTCAGAGGAGACAGGTTTTCCACAAAGAGAAAACTTGGGAAAAAAGAACTAATTAGATAGATAATTAGTTATCTAATAGATAAATAGGAAAGAAGAGGTAAGAAAGTCAGTTCAGGAAGTCAGGATCAGATCAGAAACTGTACCCCTCTCCCCTTAATAACAAAAAAAGAGAGAACAGAGAAATTTGAAGGGGAAGTCATTAAAGAAATAATTCAAGAAATCTGGTCTCGTGAGCGTCCAGTTCGGTGAAAGAAAACAGATGCCAATAAGGTACTTCATCTTGAAATTTCAGAACACAGGGGTTAAAGAGAAGATCTTAAAACTTCCAGAAAGAAAATAGCAGATTTCATGCAAAGGACTGAGAAAAACAGGAAGGCTTTGAACTTCTACTAAATAGTATCTAAAATGGAAAAGTTAAGAAGTTGCAGGATATTCATGTTATTTGGAGAAGGGGATAGTTACCAACAGAACCCCCTCTATTTAGCAAGTGCTGTGCCAGGGACTGGGGACATAATGGGAATGAGATAGGCATAATACAGAGCCAGCCTCAGTGGCTCCTGCCTATAGTCGTAGCTACTTAGGAGGCCAAGGTGGGAGGATCACTTGAGGCCAGGACTTTAAGACCAGCCTGGGCCCCTATCTCTCAAAACATATTTTTCTGGCTCAGTGCCTGTAGCTCAGCAGCTAGGACGCCAGCCACATACACTGGAGCTGGCAAGTTCGAATCCAGCCCAGTCCTCCCAAACAATGACAACTACAACCAAAAAATAGCTGGGCTTTGTGGCGGGCACCTGTAGTCCCAGCTACTTGGGAGGCTGAGGCAAGAGAATTGCTTAAGCCCAAGAGTTTGAGGTTGCTGTGAGCTATGACGCCACAGCACTCTACGTAGGGTGACAGCTTGAGACTCTGTCTCAAAAAAACAAAACAAAACAAAATAAAACCAAAAAAAAGCGCATATTTTTCTCCCAAGCAAAACAAAATCAAATTTAATGGTCTTATAGGTAAAAATAAAAAACAAACAACAAATGCAAATAAGCAAAAGAAGATTGACAGAACAACCCCAAATGTTAAGGCAGTCATGAAGAGAACTTTTGAGGATAAATGTTTAAAACTACAAATCAAAGGTTTTTGTTAATAGATAACTGGCAAGTGGTTAAGTACTTTTCCACTGATCGTTCATATAAAAGCGAAATTCCAAAACAAAATCCAACTAAAACTGAAAAAATTCTAATGCTCACAAGAAAGGATGTGAGAAATACAATGCTCAAATGTTCAAGTGTTATTAAAAATTAGTGCTATCTTACACATTCAAGGTATGTTAAAAATCTCTTGGAAACCAAAGAGAGAAGTTATTGTGAACAACAGTATCCAATGTGTGCAGCACCATGATTGCAATGTAAAAAAAAATTTTTTTTTGGAGGGGGGGAGCTTTTTTTTTTATTGTTGGGGATTCATTGAGGGTACAATTAGCCAGGTTACACTGATTGCATTTGTTAGGTAAAGTCCCTCTTGCAATCATGTCTTGCCCCCTGTAAAGAATTTTTTTAAAAAAATTAGCTGGGTATGGTGGCAGGCACCCAGCCACTCAGGAGGCTGAGGCAGGAAGATCACTTGACCCCAGGAGTTAGAGGTTACAGTGAGCTATGATCGTGCTACTACACTCCAGCTTGGGCAACAGAGTGAGACCCTGTCTCTTAAAAAAAAAACAAAGCAAAGGCTTGGCACCTGTAGCTCAAGTGGCTAAGGCGCCAGCCACATACATCAGAGCTGGCGGGTTTGAATTCAGCCTGGGCCTGCCAAATAGCATTGACAACTACAACCACAAAATAGCCGGGCGTTGTGGCGGGTGCCTGTAGTCCCAGCTATTTGGGAGACTGAGGTAAGAGAATCACTTAAGCCCAGGAGTTGGAGGTTGCTGTGAGCTGTGATGCCAGGGCATTCTACCCAGGGCGACAGCTTGAGGCGCTCTGTCTCACACACACACAAAATAAACAACAAAATAAAAATTTATAAAGGTGCTACAATATTTTCTTAAAATAAAATAAATTAATTTACAATAAAATAAAATTTTAAAGATAGGGCTAGCTCTTCCCCATCATTTATCGTGGGGAAGACAGACATTATACCAGTGATGTACAAACCTCTTCCAGTACATAACAGGTGAACACGACCTGGCCTGGAGACGCAGGGTTTCTCTAAGAAACTTATGCTTAAGCTGAGGCCAGATGACAGGAGCTGGATGGGGAAAGAGAGGGAATAGCCTCTAGGCAGGAGGAATGGCATGTGTGCAAAAGCCCTCCAATGAGTGGTATCAGGCCTTGAACTTGCCCTATCAGTACCACCTGAAGGGACATCAGGACAGACTGCTCAGCCTCATTCCCAGAACTTCTGAGACTTCCTGGAGCTCAAGAATTTGTAATTCTAATAATTCTTAGATGATGTTGATATTGCTGGTCCTAGAACCACAGCTTGGGAAACACTGTCCTCTATTCTATCCTTTAAGCCAGAGGTTCTCAAATGAGAGAATCTTTTAGGCATTTGTTAAATGTACAATTCCCAGGTCACTCCCAGGGTTTCTGATTGACTGGGAGGGCACCCCTGGCCTTGGAGGAGGCACCAGGCAGGCATCTCGGTAACACAGGAGGATGCTGATGAGGCCTCACTGCCTGGGTTAGGCAGGGACTGGCGGTGGGAAACACGGGATGGATTTGAGAGGTGGCTAGACAGAGCTAAAGGTGGTTTGAGGACACTGAAGATTGAGCCTCGAGGTCCCTGATCAGACCACCTGCTTCCCAGCCAGCAAGATGTCAGCTCCTATGGTTCAACGCCTCCCCCCTGCCCCCTATCAGACTAAGGCCCTCCTCCAGGTGGCAAACTTCAGGTTTCAAGTGTCAACAAAGTTCACTGACAAACTAATTTCCAAATTTTGTGAAATAAATGTATTCCTAGTCATCGAAAACTACAGTATCTGATTTCTTCGGCAGATGGCCCAGCCAACATGGAAACGTTGACTTCAGAATGCACCAGAGTCAGCTTCCATTTCTCAGACAACTGGATGAAGCCCTAGTTCCCAATACGTCCTGGCAGATGAAGCAGACCGGCTCTGAGCCCTCTCCAGCCCTAGACCCTCAACAACCCCGGCCCCAGGGTCCCCCTGCCAGCCAGGAGGGCAGGAGGGAGCCAGTTTACAGATCTTGAAAAGCATTCAAGCCTCCCCACCCCCACCAGGAGAGACAACTCCCCAATCCTTGGCCAGAACAACAGCCAATAGAAGTCCCCAAAATGCCACACTCATCAGCCTTTTAGCAACTGTGAGTCACATGGTCCTCTTTGGGCTATCGCATATATCCACAGGACTGAAAGCTCAAAGGAAGGCTGTCAACAGCTTGCTGCATGAGGCCTGGACTGTGGACCCATCAGTAGAAAGTTCCAGGGAGTGAAGGCCTGTGCAGCTTCCCCTGGCTGGCAGGTCCCAGGAGGGAGTATGTTCCAAAGAAAGAGGTGGCCCCTGAGAAGCTTTCAGGGGGACTCTGTTCCTGCTTCCAGGTCTGTGGGAGAAGGGCCTGGATACTCCTGCCCATTTTCCAAAGGCCCCCACCCATTTATGAAGGCTGACCCCTGCGCATACTGCATCTGTTGGTTTTGACCTCCTTCGAGGTGTTTATTCAACCCTCGGACCTCACAGAAGCCCTGTGAGTATTATTCACCCCTCTCTAGGTCAGCCTTCTGCAGCCTCCCCCTGCACAGGGAGATCTGTCCCTTGGCCACTTTTCCAGCTTCATTTGGGATCCCCCTGCCCCAGTGAAGCACATGTATCTTCTCTCTGTTCTTCCACCCCAGCCCCCAAACCCCCATGTCAGCCCTGCCGCCTCCGTAGGCTGGCTCCTTCTTGTCTTCCAGGTCTCAGCTCAAATGCCACCTCACCAGGGAGGCCTCCCCAGTAGCCCTCTGGGACTGGCTCCCCAGTGATGTCACACCCTGTGTTACTTGCCTATTGTATGTCTCCCTCCTGCTAGAATGTCAGCTTCTGTGTTATTTCCTAGTGCCTGGCATACAGCGGGAGCTCATACATATCTGTGGAATAAATGAAATGAGAACCTGAAGGTCCAACAGAAGAGGAGTCATTTGCCCAAAGTTGCAAGCTAGCAGGGCCTGCCAGGTCTAGCCACTGCAGCTGTCACACGGGCATTTGTTCCCTGCTGCTTCCTTCTCCCTAGTGAGGCACTGGCTTGGGCAATTTGGAGGTGGCTTTGTGTCAAAGGAAGCTTCTGGAAGGCACGCTTCTGGGCTTATCAGATAGAATTGTACAGCCTGCAAACTAGATAGAAAAGTATAGTCATTAGCAGCTTTGAAGCCAAACAGACCTGGGCTGAATCCCAGCTTTGCCACTCGGATGCTGCATGGCCCTGGGTGAACCACCTAAACTGCTGGAGGCTCAGTTTCCCCATCTGTAGACTGGGCATAACATGACACGCACCTTCTCGAGCTGTTGGGAGGCTTACGGGAGACCTGGCATATCCAGTTTCTGGCCACATGCCTTGTAACTGAATGGTCACCAAGGAATCAGTGCTCCTTAAGAGCAGGTGATGGTCCCCTTTGGGCAGGTCTTTAATGGGGAGTGAATCTGTTCAGACTGACCCATGTCAGGAGGGTGAGGTGGGCACAAGCCAGAGGGCACAGGAGTCTGGACACAGACACTAGGTTTCTCCATTTCAGGCCGAGCTAGGCCAGCTGCAGGGCTTTCATCTTTTAATCCCAGCTGTTATCAGGGCTGGGAAATAGCTGAGCCCTGTCTCCAAGCTGGCAGAGGCTTTTTCTGAATTCCATGCAGAGAACAAAGAGTTCTGAAATAGTGACACAGCTGTCCTGACTGGCAGCCTGAGCAGTCAGCTGGCAAGACCAGGCCAGGGGGTAGGCATGAAAAGCCAAGCCAAGCCACTTGGCCAGTGGGTGGGCATAGCTGCAGAAACCCTGGCTGACCGGCCACCTGCCAGGAACCATTCTGGGCACTGGGGCTGCGCGGAGGCTGGGGGCCGTCTTCTTTCTGAGCCACACCTTTTACTGTTTGGGACCTCAGGAGTCTACTAAGGAGGTCAAGTCCTTGTTCCAGGACTGTCTCAGGTAAAAGATCAGTGGGTGGCACTGATCAGAGATCTCCCTGCTTTATTGCCGGTCTGTATGGGTGTGATTTACATTTCACCAATAAGATGCATCTGAGTGATCCTCTATTCAGAGCAGAGTCAGGTGGGGTGGAGGTGGGGCTCAGAACGTCTGCATGTTTTGGTGGAGGCCTCGAGATTCAGTGCCAGCAGCCCCTAGGAAGCTTCCTGATTTGGCAGTAGTACTCCCCACAGGTTGGCTCCAGCTTCAAACCCCTTCATTACCCTCCCTGACCCACCCACTTTCTGGTTGTGAGTATGAGTTGGTCTGCACTAAATGGTGACTGACACGCAATTTCAGGGCCAGAGAGATTGGCACGTGGAACAAGACCCTCTCAACAGGGAGCAGCTGCTATCAGGTGTAACTGACTACTTCCAGATCTTTCCATTTTTCAAGAGAAGGCAGTAATTGGGATTTTTATGCGAAACTTTATTTTTAATTGTTGACTCATGTTTCAAAAATAGTATGCAGGCCAAAAGAAATCCCAGAGGCCCAATAGCTCTAAGTCTGGATTTGGCTTGTGGCTGCCCCTTGGTGACCACAGCCTCCAGGGGCAAGTCCCAGCTCTCACGATGGCATTTTAGGACACCTGCCATCCCTCTGTGCATGGCACCACAGTCCTTATCTCTGTCCCTGATCCAGGCTGCTTACTTGCCCAAACACACCCTCTCATTTCCTGATTCCCCTCCCTGGCAGAATATCAGGGCACCCCCTAAGACTGTCCCAGTGATCAAGTCCTTTGTGAAATGTATTCCCTGTCTCCTGAATCTGAGGCACCCCATCTTAGGGTCCCCATATTCCCCTGTACCCACTTTCTGTCCTGCTTCTTACCCTGGGTTGTAATCATCAGGGCCTCTGTGTCCCTAGCCCCAGGCCAGGAGGATGTCCATCTGTAGAGGAAGCCTGGGCCTCGGGTTGGCCCTCTGAGGAAGTGGGCTGCTCCTGGGGTCTCAGAGAGCTTCTGTCCTAGTGGAACAGGATGTGTAGGGGCAAGTTTAGGGAACCCAGGGTGGAGAAGGACTCAAATCCTGGCACCCTGCTTCCTCCTGCCTCAGTGACATAGGCAAGACCATGAGGGTGGGCACAGGGCAGCTGGACTCACTGTCCAGTAAGTGAGCCCCTGGCCAGTCCTCCTTCCAGAGTTTGGAAATACCTGTGCATCTTCAGTGAGACATTTTCCCTTTCTCCTTAGGGGAGTAGCTGGGAAGCTTGTGACCTTGTCCCTTATCCTCTATCCCATGCTCTGGGGGTGGCTGGGGTCCTCAGGTTGCAGGCCCAGCAGCCAGGCGTCCTCTCTGCCCTCCATCTGTAATTGCAGTTTGCCAACACTGACCCCTGGAGTGGGGCTGTGACGTATCTTACTTCGCCCATCTCCGACCTGACTCACCTCACCTTTATTAAGCTCCCACTGTGTGCCTGACACAGTGCTGGGTGTGCTCATATCACCAAGAAGCCTCATACAACAATCTGAGGTCTGCCTTATCCCTATTTTAAAGACAGGAAAGCTTGTATCCCAGGCCTGGCCTGACTAGAGACCATTCCCCCAGGCCAATCTTGCCCTTTGCCAAAAGAAACGAGATTCCCAACTTTACAGCAGGAAAAGAACCACCACTAGGCCCTAGCCAACCTTTCCCTGCCTCCAATTCCCCAACAGAAATGAGCTGACAGGCACATGTCCACGTTAGCATTTCAAGGAGGACCACAGCCTGGGGATTACTAGGCCCACATGTGAGGCCTTCTGGCTCAGCATAACCTAGCAGCACCTGTGGTTTGATTTCCCCAAGTTGTGGCTTCTCTTATATGTGGGGAATCCCAAGAGAGAGACCATTCCCTAGATGACCACCTTTGTGGGTCTTGTCATTGACCTGCCTTCTGCATTTAAAGATGGTGACATTAAACCCCAGCAGGTGACATGAGCCAAGTACCTACTATAGTCTGATTTGCACACATGCTGTCTCATGTCATCCTGTCAAGTTTCAGGAGGTGGGGGTATCATCAGTAATTTGACAGATAAGATGACAGAGCTCAAAAAGGTGGCTTTCTTGAGGTCACACAGTAAGTAATAGAGCTGAAGGGACTTAAATCCTGGCAGCTGACCTCAAGGCCTGAGGGCCTGCCAGGAAACCAAGGGAGGTTTTCAGAAGTTAAAAGTTTCCTAATTAAAAGGAAAGGAGGCCTCTCACAGGAATGCTACATTTTGATCCCTCTAACTGCTGACTGTTGAATGCAAATGATGTGTTCATCGTTATTTTGGAGTAGACAACATAATTTACAAATCAGGATTGTGTTTTGGACTTTAAGTAGTAGAAGGATCTTTTGTTATCTCGTGGTAACTAGCAATCTCAAGGGGGCATAACTGAGTTTTCATTAGTGCCATAGGAAGAATGTCCCCAAGCAGGCAGAAGGAACAGGAAGAGAAAAATAAAAGATGCTGTCTGCTCGGATCACATGACTTCCTGTTTATCCCACGCACTGGATGTGCAGTACTTGGGCACATGCATATTAGATATTCCTTCCTGAAACTCTGAGCCAGGGACGAAGAGGGACTGGCCACCTGTCACTGATCAGCCAATAGGCAAAGATGGAGATTAGGTCTAAAAAGCTATTGTCAGAAGGCCAACAATTCTGGAGAAGGAGAGTGGTGTCAGCTCTGTTCTGCCTCAGTTATAATGCTAGTAGTTTTTATGAAGGTAATACAAGGGAACAAACCTAGAAAATTTTAACTTTATCTGGTAGAGAGTAACATCAAAGTCATCTTCACTCTGACAATGTATAATGTTTAAACAATAGGAAGGTAATTTTCACTTAAAATATCTAAGAAAATCATTAAAGAAAGCATCTTATCATCAAAGTAATCTTTACCAGTATCACAACTCCTTTTGTCTGTGTGACTACTTCCTCAAGTCTCCTGAGGTAAAGATCCTCACAATCATGGACAAACCTTAACTATAATAGACAACCACGGCAGGTGTGTGGGGAAGGCTGCGCACAGTAAGTCAGCTGCACTGCTTCAGCTCAGCTTCTCAGACTCCATCTTGCAGGCCACTTTCCTGCACCTCAAAGGCAAGGGGCCTGGCCCACATATAATATCTGGAGACCCTCATGCTAGGATTTGCCAGTCCTTCCAGCCATATAGAGATTGCAGTTTCAGCATTTCTCTAAAGAGAAGAGAAGAGAGATCAAAGAGGGGCTGGCTAGCCTGTTGTCAGCACAGATTGACAGATCAAGGTGCAAGGGCTACAGCAAGCCCAGACAGAAGCCTAGGAACTACCATTTGGACACTGTGACCATTTGCAAAGTTATTGCAAAATGCCACTTTTGAGCTACTATATTTGAGCTACAATTAATCTACCAAGTCTTTGCAAAGAGTCCCCAATGACTCACAAATGATTGTACACAAATGGTGCAGCCCTGCTCTCTCACCAGCTTTTAGGTAGCCAGGTTTGGTGTCTGCATCTGAGGTTTTCCTCGCCTCATGCAAGCTGGCACGTTAAAGAGGAAAAGACCTTGGTGGTGTGAGCAGAATAAGCGAAATGCACACAAGAGGCACAGAGTTTGGGGGCTCTGAAGAGGGGGAGGTGAAGTCAGGACTCAGCACAGCCTGGTACACACACCAGGTGTTCAATAACATCTCAAAGAATCTGCTATTTCTCAAAAAGCTAAACGTAGACTTACCATATAACCCACCAGTCCCACTCTGAGGAATATTCCCCAGATATTTGAAAACAAATGTTCTTGTACATGGATGTTCACAGCAGTGACATTTACAATTGCCGAAAAGTAGAAACAACACAAACGGCCATCAGATAAAATGTGGTCTGTCCACACAATGGAATATTATTTAACCATAAAGAGAGACTAAGTACAGACACATAATATGACATGGATGAGCCCCCAAAACATTGTGTTAAGTGAAAGAAGCCAGTGACAAGGACCATATAATTTTTGAGTTCATTTATATGAAATATGCAGAACAGAGAAATCCACAGAGGGCACAAATTGGTGGCTACTGGGGAGAAGAGAGAAAAGGAGAGCACACAAAAGCTCACTGGGTCTGGCGTATCCTTTTTGGGTGCTGAAAAGTCTCTGGAACTAGATAGGGATGAAGGTTGCACACATCATGAATGTACTAAATCTCACTGAATTGTTCCATTAAACTGGTTAATTTTATATTATGTGAATTTCACTTTAATAATTAAAAAAAGGATCCAGCTAATAGTTCATTTCCCTTGTGGCAGAGCAATCTGTTTCATCTCTGACTTAATGGTGCTTTTAAATACAAACAAAAATAAAAATGGGGGAAAACTGGCTCTTCTAAGAGGGTAGAAGGGGGGGTGGGGGAAGCAACTCTGAAACAAGTGCAGCTTTCGCGCAGCTGGTTTTCCAAGCCCTCTGTTTTACGGAAGGGTGGGTCTGTGCTTGCAAAGAATAAAAATACTCCGGCCACGCCAGATGCTCAAAGCTGCAAAAAGGGAAATCATGCACATCTCTCCTCTGTGTCCCCGCCCCCTGCCCCATCAGAATTTGACTTCCCATGGGAAGGAAGCCCTAGAGGACATCAGGGAATGTGAGTGACATGTGGAGAGCGACGGAGGGTCCACACGTGGAGCCCTCTGCCACTGCTTGCCGGTATTCTCGGAGTGCGTGACCACCGTGCACCAGGATGCACGGGTAACACATGTCTGTCTCAGTAAACGCAGCCAGCCCCCAGGAAGGAGCAGTGATTCCCACGGGAGGTGGTGCGTTTTGCTCACCAACAGATATCACTTGCTTTTCCGCTCTGGAGACAAACTCTGGATGGCAAAGTCCAGACGTCACCTCTCCTCACTTTTAAAATTGGTTCCATAAATTGGAGTGAATTCAAACACATGAGACCCTTCTATAGATTGGGCTGATTGCCAGACTCTCCACAGATCCAGAGTGAGCGGAAAGGCAGAGAGAGGGAGTGGGGCGCAGGGTTAGCAGGCTGCAAGCATCCTTCCAGACATCCTTAAGGCTGGCTCTGCACAGGGACCACAGGCTTCCTCTCTACCCAGGTGCTGAGGCTGCCCCCCAAGTTCTCTTGGCACAAAACCATCTGTTGATGAAAACAGGTTCATGGGGTCATGCAAGAGTCAAAATAATAATGATAATTTTGATCATTATTTTATGATATTAATAAAGTATATTTATTTATATTTTACCATCAATTTTTTTTTTTTTTTTTGAGACAGAGACTCAAGCTGTTGCCCTGGGTAGAGTGTTGTGACGTCACAGTTCATAGCAACCTCCAACTCCTGGGCTCAAGTGATTCTCCTGCCTCCGCCTCCCAAGTAGCTGGGACTACAGGCGCCCACCACAATGCCCGGCTATTTTTTGTTTGCAGCCGTCATTGTTGTTTGGCGGGCCCAGGCTGGATTCGTACCCGCCAGCTCAGGTGTATGTGCCTGGCACCTTAGCTGCTTCAGCCACAGGCGCCACGCCTTTACCATCAATTTTTAAATTATTTATTTATTTTTAGAGGCAGGGTCTTCATCTGTTGTCTAGGCTGGAGTACAGTGGTGGGAGGCCTGCTCTAGTTGACTACAGCCTTGAGCTTCTAGGCTCAAGCAATCCTCCCACCTTAGCTCCCTAGAAGCTAGGACTACAGCATGTGCCATCAGGCCACCACACCTGGCTAATTTCCTCCCTCCCTCCCTTGCTTCCTCAGTAGAAATGAGATCTTGTTATGTTGCCCATGCTGGTCTTGAATTCCTGAGCCCAGTGATCCTCCTGCCTCAGCCTACCAAAGGGTTGGGATTATAGGTGCCCAAGCTATCATTAATACTAATAGTATTGTTAGAAGTACAGTTCCTGACATTTATTGACATGCCCGGGCACTGTGCTTTGACCATCCTTACCTCCAGGGTCTGGCAGTGCAATGAAGAGGAGCCATTGCCACCCCCATGTGGGGGATTGACCCAGACAGTCTGACTTGAGGGCCCATGCTCTGAGCTGTGTATGACTTTCTATACCAGTGGTTCTCAACCTTCCTCAGTTCCACAGCATGAGGAACTGTATTAAAGGGTCATGGCATTAGGAAGGTTGAGAACCACTGTTCTACACCCAGAACTATTGGGATCATAGTCTGGTATTTCTTGAAGATTTATGGGCTTTACCTGGGAAGGAGCAGGAATGATAGGGAGAGTGATTTGCACCCACCTCAGGGCACCAGCCTGGCCAGAGGGGGATGGTGTTAGTCTTTGAGCCTAATTCCTAGCAAATCCAAAGTCCTCTACAGGGCATGGGGTGATAACAAAGGCCCATCAAGGATCTAGGACACCCCTGGAACAGAGTTAGCAAAGACAGTAGCCTAATGAGAGTAGCAGGGTAGGGTGATCCCCCAGGACTCAGGGGCTCCCAGGTCTTTGGCTGGCAGATGAAGAAGTCAGCTTGTGTTCGGTGAGAGCCAAGTATTTAAACCGCAGACACTTCCTTTAGGGGGTTTCTGGGGAACAGAGACCTCCAAGAACATGTAGATCCTGGGGGCCTGGTACAGAGGGGGACCAAGTGCTCCTGTAATGGGGACCCTCTGTCATTTTCTACTTTTGACTAAAAATGAATTTGCTTGAATTATGTGTACATTTGATGTGACTATATGACAGCAAACTGGTGCAAAGTCCAGAGACTAGGTTAAGTCTTGGCTCTATTAACAACTTGTCCTGGGACTTGGAAGCAGGACCTTAGGGCTAAACCTAAGGGCAATGAATCCACAGCTCCTGCTTTAGGCAGGAATTTCTTCCCTGCCTCCAGCAGAGTGCTCATCCACCCTCAATAGTAACACCTCCGCTGACTGGGAGCTCACTATCTCCCCGTCCAAAGATGGTGAGCCAAGGCCCATTGTTTAATGTTCCACAGTCAGCGCTAGCATGGATCCTTGAAGCCATAGAGGACAAACCCAATCACTCCTCACTAAAGCTCCTAAGAGATGGACAGAAGAACGCGTGGGGCCACAAGTGCACCTTCGGTCTCAGGCATGGCCTGTCTGTGTGATTGCAGGCTGGCCCCTCTCCTCTGAGCCAGCAGGTGATCTGGACCTGTCATTACCCACTTGGTCTCCCATCACTTGCCACTGGCCACCCCTCCCTCAGCCCACTGCAGCCATCTCAGTCTATGTGGCTGTCTCAGGACCTTGCCACTGCTGTTCCCAATGCCGGAAACACTCTTCTTCCAGGTGGTCACCTGGTGAACTACATCACTTACTTCACTTTGCTCAAATATCATTTAAAACTGTGACCTCCATCCCCACCCAGCACTTGAGATTGCCCTCACTTGCTATATTTTCCCCCATAATATGCTAACCTTCTAACACAGGACACCTTCATTTACCACCTACCTTCTCTAGCCAGGATGTAAGGTCAAGGGTGGGGAGGGGCACTGCTATTGATTTTTTAATTTTTTTTGCATGTTTTGGCCGGGGCTGGGTTTGAACCCACCACCTCCAGCATATGGGGCTGGCGCCCTACTCCTTTGAGCCACAGGCGCTGCCCACTACTGTTAATTTTGTTACTGTCTCCCCAGTGCCCAGCCCTGAGTATTTGTCAACAATCCCTGCCTCGTCATGTCTCTGGGGTTGCTTTAAGGCTCTGAGGTCTGTGCCCAGATTTATGGACCAGAAGGTGGCAAGCAGGTGACATGCCCAGTGTGACATGGGTGTAGTTACAAGCACATCCTGAATGAGTAGCTGCATCTGGTACAGGAACTGGGGAGCTCCTATCTCTGAAAAACTAAATTTGCAGTTTCATTAAATTTGTGTCTCCCACGTGCTGCAGTCTGGATGAAGTGAAGCTGCCAAATCTAGCAGGTGGCCTCAGGTGCTGCAGTGTGGGGCCTGGGAAATGGGGGCTTGCTCAACCTAGAGCACCTGCAGGCATGAAGGCTGCCTCTGAGCTCCCGCGTGGGCTGCCCCTGCCATGCTGCCAGGGACCTGGGCTAGCAGGGCCAGGGACAGGAGGGTAACCTGGAGTATCTTGTGAGGCTACCTTTGAGCCAGTGGGGACGGGTTGGGTAAAGACAAAGAGCAAACAGACTTGGGATGATAAGTGCAGGAGAAGCACCGTGGCCCCAGGAGAAGGATGCCTGGGAACAAGCTTCGTGTTAGAGACTCCACAAACTGAGCTGGAACCAACTAGAACCTGGCCAAAGGGCAGTCCCCATCCCAGACCTGACCTGCTGTAGGTATAGAGGAGAGACACTTCTAAGTGCAAATGCTCCTCCATCTTGGGCCATGTGGGAATCCGAGCTCTGCATAGCAACTGTCCACAGAAGCAGCTTAGCAATGGATTTGGAGACCTTCTTCCCCACCCACAAGTCCCCTGCCTATCGAGGAGCTCTGCTGACGGAGATAGGAGGACTGAGGTGCAAACTCCATCACTGCCCACATCTCGCTGAGTGTCCTTGGGCAGGCTCTTGTCCTCCCTAGACCCTGTATCCACAAAGCAGGACTTACTTTGCAGGGCTGATGTGAGTGGTGGAGAGACAATCCAGCCAGCCTTGGGCCTGGACAGGGTAGGATGTCAGGACCAGTGAATTTATTTAAAAAAAGAAGATGTCTTGTGATATGCCAATAATCTCAACCCTCTCTTTCATGAGAGCCCCATTTTTCTATTAATATGTATTTTTATTCAATAAGAAATCAGGCTTTATTATTATTGACCAGGTATACTATTGATAGTAACTATAGGAGAAAAGGACAACACTGGAGGGAAGGTCATAGATAGATTTCTAGAATTAAAGAAAGATGAAAGATCTCAGACAAAGCGCATAAAACTCTAAATAAAATTAAGGAAAAAATTCTTACTATAATAGATTAGAGTGAAATTAAAGATGGAGAGAGAGAGAGAGAGAGTGAGAGAGAGAGAGAGAGAGAGAGACTAAAGGTCCCCAGGCAGCAGAGAATGTGATGAAGAAACAAGATCCTGATGGACCTCATTTTGCAACAGCAGCCCTGGCTATAAGAAGACAGGGAGGAAGAGCTTTGAGCATGGATGTAAGCACGGAAGTCTTGAGTATTGAACTTTGAACCTGATTTTTACATCTAGCTAACTGTCATCCAAGTGTGAGGGCATGACCAAAACATTCTCTAACACAGAAAGCCTAGAAGTCTGCCACATAAAGACCCACATGGGAAACACTCAAGAACTCAAAAGAGAGGAGAAACAAACCCAGGACATGGTCCAAGACACATGTAGATCAAAGGGTGATCGAATTTTGCAGAAAAGACTGCTGTCCTCGGTGCCCCAACCCCCAAAACTAGCTAAGACCCAGCAAAGGAAGGGAAGGCATGTGTCCATAATAATAGGATGGGATTGGGTGGAGGGAGATGGGAAGGCGAGGGTGCAGCACAGTTCTCGTCTTGACTGAGGAACATATGGAGAACAGTTTTTACTTTTTTATTTTTTTTTATTTTTTGGGGGTAACTTATTTCTTTTTTATTAAATCATAAACACATAGATCATGTATACATTAATGCATCTATGGCGTACAATGTGCTGATTTCATATAGAATTAGGAATGCTTACATCACACTGGTTAATATATACCTCATCTTGTTTACTTAATTATTGTGTTAAGACATTCATACTCTATACTAATAGATCGGACCTGTATCTTACTTTTATTTTTATTTTTTTTCCTTGTTCTTCTGTGACAGTGACTTCTTTTTTTTTTTTTTTTGCTCCTTTTTTTTTATTAAATCATAGTATAAAATATTTAAATTCTTTAATACAAATATTTTTTTCAAATGATACTTCTCAGATACCTCAATATAAAGCTCACATTTTAGCTGTAATTCATCTACCATATTCACTTTCAATTTCAATATCATACAGTATTAATTTAACATTAACTTTTAAAATAAATTCACTTAATTTCTTAAAGCAACACTTCTGTTTTCATAAACACAAAAGCTTGAATGTTAAATGTTTACTGTTGCCACAACATACAGCATAAAGTTTTTCTTTTTGTTAATTTCTGTATTGCAATCCACAGTAATAACAGGATCCATATTTTTAACTGATAAAGTAAATTCATTTTCACTCTTAATACATTCTGAAAATTAATTCTATATCAATATCAATATCAGAAATGCTCAATTTATTTTTTTATGAATATTATGTTCTGAAAACAGCAGAAGAAACTATGTAATGATTTGAACAGAGCTTGTTTTATGCTGGAATAACTAATCGTTATGCTTGAAATTGCATGCATTGAACACATCCAATTGAACACTGCTAGCACTTCATTAGCAAGGGACTCTCCTATTCTGTACTTATGTATCCATTTTCTCAAGTTCACATGGGTGGCCACATAAAAGCCTGATTCCAAATATATTAGTGTTGTGCCTTAACCTTCATCTTTTTGGTATTATTGAAGAAAGTACAGTGTTAGTATTTTCCCAAAAATTACGTAAGATATGTTATTTTGAAATTCACATACACATATGTTATTACATACATACACAAATGAGTAATTCTTTTATTAAACTTCAATGTCTACGGCCTTTGAGTAGGTTGGTTATTTATGATCATATTTAAAGATAGCTTCAGTTTATAACTGATTGCCCAGTGTAATTACTTTTAAAGGTCTCTCCATTCTTTATAGTGTCCTGATTATCTTAGTAATGAGTATCTTTACACTGTTACATTTTTCTAAATTATGGCCCAAAGAACTTTTGTTAATCTTCACAACCATCATTAGAATATAGGTTGAAGTTTTCTATTTACCATTCTTAATATTTGGCATTGTCAAGTTGTTGATTCATTTCTGGTGTGATGAGAATATGTTAAGTGTCATTTTCCCAATTATTAGTGAAGTTGATGATAATCTTATATCTTTCTTAGAGTTTTTTTCCTGAGTTTTGTATGAATCAATCCACACATCTTTCATTCTTTTCATTCTACTGCTTTGTCTTATCCCATGTATCTACTTGACAGTGATTGTTTTAGTGCATTTGGGTTTCCGTTACAAAATACTGTAGACTGGAACTTATGAACAACAGAAATTTATTTCTTACAAGTCTGGAAACCACGAAGTTCAAGAAGAAAGATCTGAAAGATAAATTGTCTGGTGAGAGCCCACTTACTATGGCACAGATAGTGCCTTCTAGCTGTTTTCTTTACGTGGTAGAAAGTACGAGCTAGCTTTCAGGGTCTCTTTTATAAGGGTAATAATCTCAGTCAGCTGGACCCCCACACCCCACCTGATAACCTAATCACCCCAAGGCCCCATTTCTTAAACTATTACTTTAATGGTTAGGATTTCAACATGTAAATTTGTTAGGGATGGAAACATTCAAACCATAGCATTTAAATCATAGCCTTTCCGAATTTCTGTCTTTCTCCCAAGCAAAATACAGTTATTCCATCCTAATAGCCCATAAAATTCTTAACTTGTTCCAATATCAAATTTGAGAGTCTCCTCTGAATGTCATCTATACGTGTCTCAGATATGGGTGAGACTCAAGGTGCAATTCATTCCAAGGCAAATTTCTCTCCAAATGTAAGTTGGTGAAATCACACGTTATGTACTTCCAAACTATAGTGGTTGGACAGGCAGGGAATAGATGTATCTATTCTAAAAGGGAGAAATAGGACATGAAGGGATGGTAGGTGCCACGTAAGCACAAATACCAACGGCAAGCACTATTAAAACCTAACGCTTAGGAATCATCTTTTTCACTTGATGTTTTCCTTATTGAGACAGAGGTCACACCTTCCTGAAACACCTGTGCACTGGCCCCATCCCCATGGCCTTGCTGAACATATCCCATTCTGCATCTCATGGGTGGGAGTTCTGTATATTTGGCTGTCCTGGGCGAGTTTTGCACAATGGGGCTTTATTACCTGGCATCTCAGGGATGGTTCTACCCCCAGGACCCCTCTGGGGATGGCTCTGATTGAGTTCTCTGCCTTGAGCCAGTGACTCTTCTGGGCCTTCTTTTAAATCTAGATGGAGATAGTTAATCCCTAACAGCTCATGCACTCCTACCAATGGAGATGGCACCATATGAATGCTACCAAAGTTTACTGTCTATGTCCTTCAAAGTGACAGACACCATAGCTCTATGCCACACCTGGGGCTACTGGAGATGCACTTAGGTTGGCCAAAGAGAAAGACACTGAATATGGAGGGAAGAACTTGCACTATCCCCAAGCCCTTGCACTCTAGGCCTGCGATGATATTAATCCCCTTATAAAGAAGACCATGAGAGCTAGTTAGTCCTATCCACCACATGAAGACATAGTAGAAGGCATCATTTGTGACACAGATTTATTGTGACAAGACAATAAATCTGCCAACACATAGTTCTTGGTCTTCCTAGACTCCAGAACTGTGGAAAAATAAATCTCTGTTGTTTAAAGCTATCCAATCTAAAATATTTTGTTATAATTTCCTAAAAAGACTAAAAGAAAAAAAAACCAAAAAAAAACTTGTAACTAGCAACTGAGAATATTGCTATAACAAGTACTTAAAAAGGAGGAAATTAGTGAAATGGTAAAGCTGGCTCAGAGATCACTTGTGAAAGGAAGGATTTTACAGTCCATTAAGGAGAGCTTCGTGAAGTAGCCTTTCCAAATTAAAGGTAAAATGTTTTTCATTTTCTGTACAGGAAAATCATAACCTTTGGGTTTCTTTTTTTTTTTTTTTTGTGACTGGGCAAAATTATTTTCACACTTGATTAAAATATAAACGTTAATGTGTACATGTATTTTACAAAATGTGAGGCTTAAAAGTAACCAGTAAGTGAAAGTGATAACCCCCTGCATTAGGTTGCAAAGTACTGACAATTTGGAAGCTTTAAAAAGCAGAAATTTATTATCTCAATTTGAGAACTCCAAAAGTCCAAAGCAAGGTGTTAGCAGTGTTGGCCCTCTAAAGCGTTGGTGAATAAATATCTGATCCACGCCTTCTCCCTGTCATCTGGTAATTTACAGGCAATCGTTGGTGTTCTTTGACCCGTTCATAAATCCAGTCTTCACTTGGAATTATCTGTTTCTGTCATGTGCCCAAACTATGTTTTTTTTTTAATAAAGACATTCAGAGCTATTAGGGATTAGAACTTTAATATCTTTTGGGGGGATAAATTAAACTAAATCACACCTCTCTTTAACAGGCATGGTAGACAATGCCTCAAATCATCATTCCAAGAATATAATTGTCATCACTTTGCTCCATTTTTAGATTTCTAAAAGAATTGTGTTTTATGGTGACAAAGATATACATTTGTGGCATATGACTGAAATGCTATGAATTATTTTGGATAATTTTATTAGCAATATTTTAACATAACTCCATTGGGGATTGTAAGTATTTTTTTAACCAAGGAAATGTACTTTGAAAACTACAGAATATTTGTTTTTAAATTGTTTTTATATAACACACACGTCCCAAATGATCAGGTGCAGTCTCCTGTGCTTGAGAGTGAGTGAGGGCTCATCTAGGTGACTTGTGCAAAGATTAAAATTCTGCACTCTCTAGTACAAGACTTGCAGTCACTACTTCTTCCCAAATTCGTAGATCATTTAATCATCTCTTATCCTGTATTTTGCATGCTAACATGATACAATCTTTCAGTTGTATGTGTATCTTACTTTTATTTCAGACTGGATTATTGTTTAATCCTCTCACTGTGTGCTTACATATTAAGGACTGAATTTCATCTCCCAAATTATATTTTGAAGTCCTAATGCTTAATGTGACTGTATTTAGGGAAAAGATTTTTAACACGATAATTAAGGAAAAATGAGGACATGAGGTTAGAGCCCTGAGTGAAGATAACTAATGTAAAAGGAGAAAGCTACAAGAAAGGGCATAGCAGATTCTCACAGTCTTTGGAAGGAACCAATACTTTCAACACCTCACTTTCAGACTTAACCTTCCAAAGCTGTGGGAAAATAAATATCTGCAGCTTAAGCCACCCAGTCTGTGGTACTGTGTTATTGCAAGGCCAGAAAAGTAATTAACTTCTGTTTTTCCTTCTTTAATGTTCCTTTACACATTCTATAAATACTCTATGTGAACAAAACATATCTCATTGATCTATAATATTCACTGCTTAGAATTTTTAGTTGACAGGCTGTTTTCATTGATACAAGAGGAGACCAAGGATTTATCTCTAGTAATTAATTGTGTTTGCTTTTACCAGCTTAATTCAGGACCACGTGGTAGAATAAATTCATGCCACTGAACTATATGAAAATCATATGCTGCATATGTAAGATATCTTTAAATTTTATATAAAATGTTTATATTTGAGGAAAGGGAGATATTGTTACAGACGTGCAAATTAGTTTGGTCAAGAACATAAACTTTGAATGAATAGTCTCTAGGATGAAATCACATTGCTGCTGTTTAAATTTCAACATACAGTGGAGCCGACGGTATTTGGTACCATTATCTGCAAAATTAAATTAATAATATCCTATTCCTCATGGCTTAGCGGGCATTGTCTGAAAAATGATGGTGAATTATATATATAGAGGAATTATGATTTATTTATTATGTTATTTAGTCATAAAAATATGTAGTACATATTTGTTTGCTTTGTTTTGTTTTCTGAGGGGAGAGAAAGTATCACTAATGAAGTGGGGTCAAAGCCGCCAGTCACGAACATAGACTGTGTGTGTCGCCTAAAAAATGCTCATTTGGTATCTTATGTTCAATAGCCCTGTCTTAAATGTAAATAAACATTATCATATGTAAAATTTAATTTAATAAATTGTGAAACCTAGAATTAAATATGTTCCAGTTTGTCATTCAGCCTCTTCAGATATTCTAGATATTTGAAATAAGAGAGAAAGTGAGCTTAATGTAAAAGACCTGGGAAAGTTTTCTAGTTTAGTTTAGTTTTTTTCTATCATTATTACCTTTTTTTTTTTCTTCTATCCACATTTTAATCTCATAATTTAAGTCTGAATTATTCACTATTTGAGTCCTTTCCTCAGATAAATTAATTGCAGTGTTTATGCAAATGATTCATTAAATAAGTTATTTCATCTTTGCTCTAAAGGAAACTATACATTTCTTTTATGGTTCTTTACATATAATCTGTGTAAATTAATTTTCAATGAAGAATATTTTCCATTCTCAGTATTTATTATGTGATTACATTTTAAATTAATTCCAGTGTTTATTTTACTCAAAAATTTAATTAGATGCCAAGATAATTATTGGTATGACCATCAATGTAATAATAATATAATAAATATATTATATACACACACACATATATGTACATACACAATAGTCATAGACATTCTCAAGCACTACTATGTGACCAACACTTTATTACACTTTTCTATAAAAAATTGTACTGTTATTTATAACATACAAATACACTGATACACATACATATATCAGAGTTTACAGTCCTTTCAGGGGGCATATTAAATAAAAATATAACATATTAGCAAGGTAATGCTTTGTCTGACTCTCCCATCTCAATATCTTATTCTATAATTCATAAGAATTATTATATAATATTCTCTGATACCTTACTCTCCTGACATACTTTTATATTTTTTGGAAAAAAAATTACATTTTAAAATGTCATTAACATGCACATTTTTTTATTATAAACTATTTGTAAAGAAGAATACAGGACTTATTCTAAACATAAATATTTCATATTTGACCTGAATTTTCAAAACGTAGTGAGTTTCAGTGAATTCTGTATCCTGATTTTTTTACAAAAAGTTGTTAAATCAGAAATTAATCACAACTTCTTAAATACGGAGCTTAGTTAAATCATCTGTAATCATAGTTATCTTTAAAAATTCTATATTTCATTATGTTATTTAGTTAGTTATTTCAGTGGAATTTAGTTCAACATTTATAAATATTTTTGTTTTTTTCTGAGAAACTTTGTTTCTATTGTAATTTGAAGAATCATTTTATTGGTTATAAAGTTCTAAGGTTTTGTGTTTCATTATATAGAGAGAGCTTTCTTTCAATACTTTCCACATTTCTCATTCTTATCTCTACTTAATTATCAGGTGTTGGAGGAGAAGCTCAATTTAATTCTTATTCCTGGTACATTTTTGATTCTTATTTTGATTTTAATTCTTATTCCTGGTACATTTACTTTGATTTCTTTATGTCTTTGGTTTCAAAATGTTGAAGAAGATGAATTTATATGTAGCTGTTACTGTTTATTGGTATCCTGCTTCATGTTTTTGGGGGTCCCTTGATCCATGGTTTGCTGTTCTTATGTTTAAAATTTTCTCAATGATGATAGCTTCAAGTAATGATTTTGCTAAATTTTATTAACCTTTTAGTACATATTGTCCCACTGTTTTTTAAATGTAGTATACTCTTTTTTTTTTTTTTTTGTCATTTCTATTTGCATTTCAGTTTGTGCAGTTCTAAGGAAGAGACTCCTGCTATGATTAAGTTAAGGATCTTTTTATTTTTTATTAATTTATGTTTGACTGCTCCTTGATGTTGGATGTTAATAAGTTTGACATGAGGAAATTATCATAGAATTTCCAGGTTGGCCCCAAATTCAGTCGTGTGCCCTTGTAAGAAAGAGGCTAATAGGAGAAGAGAGTGAAACATTGGCAGAAAGGAAGGGGATGAAGAATTGCAGCCATGAGTCAAGTAAAGTCAGCAGTCACCAGAAACAAGAAGAAGCATAAGACAGATTCTTCCTTCAAATCTTCGGAGGGTACATGGTCTAGCTGTCCCCTTGTTTTCAGTTCAGCAAAGCTGGTTTTAAACTTAAAACATTTCTGTTTGTCTAAACTATTGAATTTGTAATAATTTGTTACAGAACCTACAAGAAGTGAAGATAGTCATTTTTCTGACTTTCTCTCCTAAAACCAAAGGTCTTTCCTTCTTCTTCCAGTGAGAGAAACTGGATGTAGAACTCATGGAATTTGGAGTTCCCTCAGACTGAAGTTTCCCTCTCATGTTATAGACCATACTTATCTTCCCATAATTCTCCAGTATGAGTCCATGCTCCTGAAGGTTTGTCTCCAGATAAGCAGGTATTTTCTGTGACTATCTAGATTTCTCTGTCTTTCCAGACTGTGGGTAGCAATTTGCCCTGCAAGCTTCACACCATGTTGAATTTTAGAAAAGTCACTAATTTTCAATTTTTTCAGGTTTTCTTTTTATAAATATTGGAGAGAGACTTTAATATACTTTTACTTACAACCTAAAACAAAATGTCTTGATGTATTTTTATAAAAGAAAAAAGCATATTTAAGGAGATCAAAGTGAAAAAGATAATTTTCTGAATTCACTGTGAAAGATTACCAAATTCCTACAACCTAGAACAAAAAGAATAGAAAGAAATTATTTTATTTGCTAAAATCATTGCTGTTTGTAATTAGATAGTATTAATTAATTTTGTAAGTATTTACCAAATTGCAGTCGAGTGAGCTACCTTCCTTTTGCCATTTGATAAAATTGCCTATTGTTTAATTTAAAAGTTCTAATAGAGCTTGAATTTATACTAAAATTGTTTTTGTAAGTTTATCAATATCATGGAGATAGCAGTAGTTCATACTCTGTAATTGAAATGTTCTTTTGTAATATTTAAGAGTTTCATTTGTGAATTCACGGGATGAAGTTCTATAAATGGTGTCTCTGAAGAAAATGAGCATTTTCAAAGGAGTTATTATTTCTAGGAAAAGAATATAACATAGTTTAAAATAATTAAGAAAATAATGGGGTGACTTTATCTTTAATGAGCTCTCTTTCATTTTGCATATTTATCTTTCATAATTATAATTAATACTAAGATTCAATTTATAAGCAAAATACTGAGCTTATTTCATTTATAAGGAATTCTCTCTTAATAATATTAGTCAAACTGTATTATTAATAACTTGTTTTAACACTAGCCTTTTAAAATTGTAATTATTAAGTTATTTTTAACATTTCGTATTATTTTGATTTGTACTTCACTTATGTCATTGCCAACATTGTTCCTGTCTCCCACAAGGACATCAGTGGAAAAAACATTTTAACCTTCACCAGTAAATTATGATGATTTATTTTATCCAAGCTATAATATGCTTCACTCAATTAAATTGTCTTTTTTAGCAGAACAGTTCGATATCTTGATTAAGGTAATAATCTCACAGGTGCATTCATATGTCAAAACTCAGCAAAATATATACTTTATGTGTATGCAGGATATTTCACATTAATTGTACCTCAGTTAATAAAAATCACAAAAAATAAGCAGGACAAGAAATTTTCTAGGTGCTAGTAGTGCAAAGAAAACATTCATAAGCTTACGACAACACTAGAATACTAGATAAACTCATTGTAGATAATTTTCTTATAAATATGTTTAGTGTTATGAATAACAATGCAAAGAACACCGTAAGAGCACCATGAAGAGACACTGAGTTTGGAGGTAGCAAAAGGCTTATGGAGAACACTTGGTGTTGGTTAAACCAGAGAAAGGACTGCCATATTTGTTTCCTAGGCTTGTCATAGCAATTTGTCACAAGGTGGGTTGTTTTGTTTGTTTAAAGAGATGTTTATTTTCTTACAGTTCTGGAAGCTAGAAGTTTAAAATGAAAGTATCAGTAATGTCATGCTTTCTCTGAAGGTTCCATAGAAGAATCCTTTCTTGCTTCTTCCTAGCTTCTGGTATTTTGGTGGTAATCTTTGGCTTTCTTTGGGTTGTAGCTGATCATACAACTTCTGCTTCATAATCACATGGTTTACTTCCTTCTGTATATGCCTGAATCCTTGCATCCAAATCTTCTTCTCCTTTAACTTACAAATGCACTGAATTTAATCATTGAATGTAGTTTCAACCCTATCCAATATCACTTGATCATACTTAATTACATCTACAAAGGCACTGTTTTTAAATCAGGTCCTATTTTCTGGTTCAGGATGGCCATGATTTTATTGGAGAAAATTATTCAACACAACGTAGTCCTCCTTCTGCTCCCTTCTCCAAAACTTTTCATTCTTCTTCTACGCAAATGATGTTCACAATATCTCTAAACCCCACTATAATTTTAACTCATTCCAGCATCAAAACAGAGTTCTAAATAGTATCTAAACATAATTACCTCAAAAAGCATCAAATCATATCATCTAGATTGTCTAGCTCTGAATATGGTCCATTGTTGAGCGAAATTGCTTCCTAACTATAATATTAACATAGAAAAAAAAAATCAATCTACTTCCACAATATAATAGTGGGATATGCAGAGGCTAGAAATTTCTATTTCAAAGGGGATTAATATAAAGGTCAAAAGACATCTAAATTTGAAGCAAGTTCAAAGCTCAAAATAAAAAAGAAAAATCCATTGGGGTTTCAATGCCAGATAATAACCCTCTATGGCTCATGCTCTGGACTCTCAACCCTCTTTAGCAGCAGTTTCACACTGTTGGCATACCACAGAAGAAGCTGCAGGCCACCTCTCTGAAGACAGTGGCAACTGCAACCTTTCAGCCCATTTCTTGCTTGTAGCATTTTGGAAATCCAACATCTCTCTTTAATTCTGTCCTGCCTCTGTTCACTGGATACAAGTTGGCAGTGTTACTTCCGATCTAACATTCCCAGAAAGCTTCTCAATGTTTAACGAATGTCAAGAGAACCCATGTCATGAGACATAAAGATCCCTTGCAAATCCAGATTTATAACTCAAACCCTATTTCTCCACCAAAAGATTGTCCAGCCATACTTTCGATGTTCTTTATAAAACATTATTTCTTATCTTTCTAATATAGCTATTATTCTAAATCATCAAGTTCTAGTTTATTTATTGTTTATTTTTTTTTATGAACAAGAGGAAACCAGGCTATATTTTCAGCACTTTGCTTGAAAATCTCAGCTAAATTTCCAAAATCATCTAAGTCCTACTTTCTACCCCCAAACATAACCTAATTCAGGTATGTTTTCCCCCACTTTAAACAGGGACCTCTCTTCCTTCAGTTTCCAATAACACAGTTTTCATTTCTTCCCAAGACCTCATTAGAAGCACATTTCAGGTTCATGTTTCAAATAACATTCTGTTTCCAACATTGTATGTATTGTTTAGGACAATAAAAACTTTTCCTAATATCCTCTTCACTTCCTTCTGAGGCATGATCAGATTCACTATTAGATGTTTCTATTTCTGCCAGCAGTCTTTTCAAGAAAATCTGGGCTGGATTTTTGTTTGTTTGTTTTATCATGTGCTGCAAAACCTTTGCAACCTCCATCACCCACTATCCAATTCCAAAACCTTTCCCTTATTTTTGAAAATGTGTTAATAACCCCTTCAATTTCTGGTATGAAACACCTATCAGTAAGAATTCTACAGAGAAATAAAATGAATAAAAAAAAAGCAAAACCCTCAAATATATAAATTAATTTATATGTGTATAAAACAGAAATATTGAATCAGAGAATATGGAAGATGGGGGCTGACAAGTTGGAAATTCATACAGCAGGTCAATTTAAAAAATTGCAGAACAGGATGGCAGGCTAGAAAATCAGGCAGGGTGGAGAGTGTATCTGTTTTTGATTTTTAGTCCTTACAAGTAGGTGGACAAGGCCATTTATCAATTGTAATTTCCTTTGCTATAATAAAAGTAATTTGATTGTATATGTTAACGTATACTTTCACAGTAACAGCGAGACTAGTATTTGATTAAATAATTGGGTAATAGCCTAACCAATTGGATTCTTAAAATTAACCATCAAAAGTAGGAAAAGTATAAGATGATGCAAGAAGGAAAGGATATTCTAGACAAAGAGAATAACTGGAACAGCAGCACAAAGGTCTGAAAAATGTATAGTGATTTTAGAGATATACAAATAACTTAAAATCACTCTGCATGTAGTGCTGAAAGATAAGATTTGAAAGCTTGACAGGAAACATTACTGAGAATCTATTTGTCATTCAAAAAATCATAATCATATCTTGGGCCTTGTCAAAAGATTTTAGTTGGGGAATAACATCTTTATATTTTAATTTTGATTGTTGATATAGCTATAGGAGTTTGGATAAGAAGTGAATAGGAGAATGCCATTTGGACTGCACCAAAATGCATGTTTTTATTTTCAACAACTATTACCCCAAATCAAGTTTGTTGGTCAAAAGAACATGTAACAAAGAATAGAAATATGCTAAAAGTAAACACAAATACTAATATCTGCTTTAGTGTCAGATATAAGTCATTTACTTCACAAGTATTTTTCTAAATATGAATGTTTAAGAGTCAGGTTTATCACTAATATTGATTTCTTATTCCCACTCCATATAGTGGGAAGGGGCAGTCGCAGCCCTAGTGACTACCACAAGAAGAATACTTTATTATCACCAAGCTGTCTACTTCTCCTTTACTAGTTTCATTTCAGAGACTGTCATTTTACTCATATTGTTATAAGTACCTCCTATCTTCCCAAATTAGAGCTTATACAATAAAACTTCAGCATGTGCTTCATAGGAGTAAAAGATTCCACTGACAGATGTGAAAAGCATTAGATTATAGCAAGCTAATCTACCTTCATTTTCCATGGCCTTTGTTTACATAAAAGAAAAAAGAATTTTCTTCACAGGGCTACTTTTAAAAATCACATATAGCATTGTTTTGTAAAACATCATTTTATTCATTTCTTGATTCCAATATGATTATATCTGATTTATATTAATAAATTATTTATCATAGAATAGAAAATATCATAATATAATTTTTAGACAGTACTGTTTTCTCCATTATTCAAAATTTTAATTCTCAAAGACAATAAAACATTTATCCCAATATTAAAATTTTAGACTTCTAGTTATCTTTATTCAATATGGAATATATGTGACTTATAAATGGATAATTGACTATGTGCTAAGTATGCACATAAACTGTTTTACTCTCATAGGATCCTTTTGAAAGCAATCATACAAGTGAGTGTGGAGTGCTTATGACATAACCAGCTTAGTATTGTTACTTTTTATTTTTAAAATAAACCTATTAGGAAAAATATTAAATTCTGAGTTTGGTTCAGGTTTATTAAAAAGACTTTCACTGGGCAATAGAATTCCG
The DNA here is from genome assembly GCA_963574355.1 of Loris lydekkerianus. Classification (NCBI taxonomy): domain Eukaryota; kingdom Metazoa; phylum Chordata; class Mammalia; order Primates; family Lorisidae; genus Loris; species Loris lydekkerianus. The sequence continues at coordinate 10,684 of CAUYPK010069735.1, read as the reverse complement.
AACCTACAGAAACACCATCATGATTCTCTGTTTCATAACGTAAGGGTAAAAATATGCAGAGATTGAAATGTTAAAATAGGGAATGGTTCTATGAGTGTGAAACAGGGATTTTCCTGCTAATTCCTTGTTAATTCAGCCAAAGATTATAAATCCTTCAGATTATTGATTTTACCATTAACATTCATTTTATCTAAAGTTTACTATTAAAATTCACTATTTAAGGTGTTTATGAGAGAGAGAGAAAGAAGGAAGGGGAGAGAGAAAAGACTTTTCATCAACTATCTAGTCTCCTGCCAGATTGTTGTTTAAAAGAATCTTCAAAATGAGTTCTAAAGTCCTTTATAAAAGCATCTTTACATTTTACCACCTTACACCTTTAGCCCAAGCAAATTAAAGATAAGGCGCAGCTGTGACATGATCTAAATACTGTCATACTTTTCTTGCTTTAGTCCCCAACAAAGGTTATTCTCCATTTTTAAACTGCTTCTTAGCGTGCCATTTGGAAGACTTGATACACTTTTCTTCTTATGACGGATGGAAAAATAGTACATAGATTAATTGATACAAGTTCAAGAATCCTGTTCACTAAGTACTTTCATTAAGGAAGTGGGGAACAAAATAGAGGAAATATAGGAATTGTAGGCAATAGTGAAGATAAAGCAGGATAGATGGAGGCAGAAATAGATGAGATTCTGGCTGTTCCATGTGGAAGGAATTGCTTTTCTTAGCTCCGGTTAAAGGATCTTTGAAAGAGGCTGTCTTAGAGTCAAAATTTAATTTTGAATTCTCATTATACAGTAACTGATAACTTTTTTCCCATTTCTATTATTCCCTTTAAAATGCTTATCATTAAATGTTAAAACTTTTCCATGATAACCATTAAAATAATGAATCTGATTTGAAAAAATGTGTGCTGTCTTGAATAGTGTTTTGTGTTGAATTTTGAGCCTCAAAAGAGATATATTAAAGTCTTAATCCCAGGTACAACAGAACGTAGTCTTATTTGAAAATATGGTCATTATTGATATAATTAGGTAACTTAAGATAAAAGCATACTGGAGTAGAGTGAGAGCCAATGAAACCAATATCTCAATTGAGAAATGGCTTGTGGAGACACAGAGAGAAACATGAGAAAGCTATGTGACAATGACTAGAGTTATGGTTACAGTCAGACAAAGATTATAGTGACATAGTTGCAAGTCACAGAGCCTTCAAAATTGTCACCTCACCAGCAGAATCTAGAAAGAGGTGAGGAAAACTTCCTGTATAGATGTTACAGAGAGAACGGCCCTGTCAACACCTTGATTTCAGATGTGTAGGCCCCCAAACTGTGAGATAACAAGGCCATGAAGTTTGTAATATTTTCTTATTTCACTCCAAGAAAACTAATACAATTCTTAAGCTTAAAATTAAATTTATAATTAGAAAACCATATAGAGTGATAGCAAAGATTCAGCCCTAGCTGAGAACATTGGCATTTTAAAACACAAGACTCACTCCTGTTTTTTCGGGTAGTGCCTGGGACTTGTCAATGATTGTGTAGCTAACATCTTGGTAATAATTACCTACATCTACAGTAGTAAAAGCATAAAATGTTGTACTCCATACCTTAAATCAAGTTTTAGGGATTGAATTGTGTCCCCTCAAAAACAAAACAAAACAAAGATTTATTGGCATCCTAATCTCCAATACCTGGGGTTAGGACCGTGTTTGGAAGTAGAGTCTTTATTAAGTTAATAAAGTTATAACAGGTAACTAAGGTGGACCCTGAACCAACATGACTGACATTTTTATAAAAAATAGGAAACTTGGATATAGGCAGATATGCATAGAAAGATGATGTGAAGAGACACAGAAAGAAGGTGCCCATCTACAAGGCGAGGAGAGAAGCCTGGAATAGATCATCCTTCACGGCTCTCAGAAGGAACCAACCATAGTGACATCTTGATCTCAAGCTTCTAGCCTCCACAATGTGATACAAAAAGCATTCATTCTTCAAGCTACCCAGTTTATGACATTTTTTTAGTTTTTTATTAAATCATAACTGTGTATATTAATGCATTTATTGGGTACAATATGCTGATTGTATACACAACTTGGAATGCTTAAATCAAACTGGTTAGCATAGCCTTCACCTCACTTACTTAGTTATTGTGTTAATATATTTGTACTCTACTCTTCATATATTTGACATGTACCCTTGCATCATGCATAATAGGTGAGGTCCCACCAATTAGCCTCCCTCCACCCAGCCTCCCCCCTCCCTTCCCCTCACTCTCCTTTTCCCTCCTTCATTCTGGGCTATAGTTGTGTTTTATTATTCACATGAAAAAAAGGGAGATTATATGTTGATTTCATAATATTACTGAGTACATTGGATACTTTTTCTTCCATTCTTGAGATACTTTACTAAGAAGAATATGTTCCATGTAAACATAAATGAGGTAAAGTATCCATCTTGTTATGGCTGCATTATATTCCATAATATACATACATATACCATAATTTGTTAATACATTCCTGAGTTGATGAGCACTTGTGCTGCTTCCATGACTTGGCTATTATGAATTGGGCTGCAATAAACATTCTGGCACAAATACCTTTGTTGTAAAATGATTTTTGGTCATCTGGATATATACCTAGTAGAGGAATTGCAAGATAGAAGGGCAGGTCTGTTTTTAGTTCCCTAAGTGTTCTCCAAACTTCATTCCAAAAGAAACGTATTAGCTTGCATTCCCACCAGCAGTGCAGAAGTGTTCCCTTTTCTCCACATCCACACCAACATCTGTAATTTTGGGATTTTGTTATGTAGGCTAATCTTACTGGAGTTAGATGATATCTCAAAGTGATTTTGATTTGCATTTCTCTGATGATTAAAGATGATGAGCATTTTTTTTCATGTGCTTGTGGGCCATGAGCCTGTCTTCTTCAGAGAATCTTCTGTTCATTCAAGTCTTTTGCCCAAATGAAATGGGATCACTTGTTCTTTTCTTATTAATTAGAGTTCTCTGTGGATTCTAGTTATCAAACCTTTGTCAGAAACATAACCTGCAAATATCTTTTCCCATTCCGAGGGCTGTCTGCTTGCTTTACTTACTGTGTTCTTGGCTGTACAGAAGCATTTTAGTTTGATCAGATCCCAGTAATATATTTTTGGTGTTGCTTCAATTGCCAGGAGGGTCCTCCTCATAAAATATTCTCACAGGCCAATTTCTCCAAGTGTTTTACCTGCACTCTCCCCAAGTATCTTTATAGTTTCATGTCTTAAGTTTAAATTGTTTATCCAGTGAGAATCAATTTTTGTTAATGATGAAAGTTTCAGTCTTCTATAGTTCGCCAACAAATTCACCCAGCACCATTTGTTAAATAGGAAATCTTTCCCCCAGTTTATGTTTTTGATACACTTATCAAATATCAAATGATGTAATGTGACTGGGTTCATCTCTTGGTTCTCTACTCTGTTCCATACAGCTACCTCTCTGTTTTTGTTCCAGTACCATACTGTTTTGATCACTATAGATTTATAGTATAGCCTAAATCTGGTAGCCCTGGCAAATGAAAATTGAAGTGATCATCTTTTATACAGACATGATATATAATCTTCTCTTTTTTTGAAGAATGTTTTTTTCTTTATGCAAGACTTAGGAAAAACTTTTTTTGTTATAAAGTACAAGTACTGGTTCAATTCTTAGACCTGGAGTTCAGCTGGTTAGGCATTTACATCCTTTGTTGCTTTTAATTCCTTTGAAAATTCCATTATAATATTCAGCATGTAATTAAGAATAACAGTCAAGTTTTTTAAATATTTTTTTTCAAATTATGACTATCATAATTATTAATTTAATTAACTGATCTCATTTGCTTGCAACAAGTTCCCAGCACATGGTAAGTGAATCATAAGAATTGGTCATTAGTTCTGGTCTAATTGAAATTATCCATTTAATGACAGGAACTTATTGGTCAGAGCATCCCAATAAAATGTGAAATTACTGAAAGAGAAAACCAAAACTTTAATTTGAGGACTCCAATATTCTTTTTTAAAGATTTCCCCTTAGCTTATATAGTTTTGCTTCATGTTCTTCCTTTTCTACATATATTTTTAGCCAATCTCCTGTGATGAATTATCTGAGTTAACACTCTTGTTTTTGTCATTACAGGAACTGGTGAGGCCTAGGACATATGATGTTCCTTGACAATGCCAAGACCTCTGTATAAATTCCTTCTTCTAGTTGCCTCTTTTATTTAGAATTTCCTCCCTAAAGTCAAATTCTCACTGACCATTACCTCTGTTCACTCTCTTGCTGTCAGCTCATGATGCCATAAATGATTCCCTTTGACAAGGAACGTGGTCTCAATCCCTTGGCCTATGATATCAACTATAAAAGGAAGATTTTGCATATGTGAATTTTTGAGTTTATACATTTCTTTTCTTAAACTGCTGGCAGTTCTTGTGGCTTAAATGATAGTTTTCAAACCTTGGAAAAGCAAATTTTATGATCTGTGCATACATAGTGATGAAATTTGACCACAGTGAAAACACAGAAATATATACAAATGCAGGCCCAGCTTATCAACACAGCGAAGACACAGACAGTGCAAGAGAGAAAAAACAAAGATTATACTTCTGTTCCCAATGGCGGTTGGCTCACTCCTTCCTTCAGATATCACAGCGCAGTAGCACTTTCTGACAACATGATTATCACACTTCCATATTAAGTTGATACATGTCTACTCACTTGACAAATATCAAATGGTCATTTTAGTAGATGTGTATAATACTACTGCTGTTTTCCCCTTCTATTTTCCAACATTCCCATTTCAGTGAGATCTTTCTTTCTTTCTTTCTTTCTTTCTTTCTTTCTTTCTTTCTTTCTTTCTTTCGCCAGGACTGGCTTTGAACCCACCACCTTCAGCATATAAGGTGGGCGCCCTACTCCTTTGAGCCACAGGATCCACTCAAAGAGAAGGAGACAGCTCTTTTTTTGCAGTTTTGGCCGGGGTTGAACTTGAACGTGCCACCCCTGGTATATGAGCCCAGCACCCTACTCCTACCTATTTCATCTTATATTTTTTATATATTATATATATATTTTTGATATAACAACAATAGTCAAGCTGAAAAAATAGTCAAAGACTCTATTCCATTCACTGTAGTGCCAAAGAATATTAAATATTTGGGAGTTTACCTAATGAAGGACATGAAAGATCTCTATAAAGAGAACTATGAAACTCTAAGGAAAGAAATAGCTGAAGATGTTAACAAATGAAAAAAACATACCATGCTCATGGCTGGGAAGAATCAACATTGTTAAAATGCCCATACTACCCAAAGCAATATACAATTTTAATGCAATCCCTATTAAAGCTCCACTGTCATACTTTAAAGATCGCAAAAAAATAACAGTTCATTTTATATGGGATCAGAAAAAACCTTGAATAGTAAACAGATTACTCAGAAATAAAAACAAAACAGGAGGAATTACACTACCAGACCTCAGACTATACTATAAATCAATGGTGATCAAAACAGCATGGTACTGGCACAAAAACAAAGAGGTAGATGTACGGAACAGAATAGAGAACCAAGAGATGAATCCAGCTACTTACCGTTATTTGATCTTTGACAAGCCATTTAAAAACACTCAGTGGAGAAAAGATTCCCTTTTTAACAAATGGTGCTGGGTGAACTGGCTGGTGACCTGTAGGAGACTGAAACTGGACCCACACCTTTCACTGTTTACTAAGATAGACTTTCACTGAATTAAAGATTTAAACATAAAACATGAAACTATAAAAATACTAAAGAAAGTGCAGGAAAACTTTTAAAGAAATCAGCCTGGGTGATTATTTTATAATGAAGACCCACCCCCCTTGGGCAATTGAAGCAGCATCAAAAATACACTACTGGGACCTGATGAAACTAAAAAGCTTCTGCACAGCCAAGAACACAGTAAGTAAGGCAAACAGACAGCCCTCAGAATGGGAGAAAATATTTGCAGATTATGTCTCTGACAAAGGTTTAATAACCAGAATCCACAGAGAATTCAAACGTATAAACAAGAAAAGAACAAGTGATCCCATCGCAGGCTGGGCAAGGAATGTGAAGAGAAACTTCTCTGAAGAAGAAAGGCACACGGCCTACAGACATATGAAAAAATGCTCATCATCCTTAATCATCAGGGAAATGCAAATCAAAACTACTTTGAGATATCATCTAACTCCAGTAAGATATCACAAAATCCCCAAACCAGAGATGTTGGCATGGATGTGGAAACATTTCTACAAACTAATACATTGGGAATGCAACTAATACATTCCTTTTGGAAAGATGTTTGGAGAACACTTAGAGAACTAAAAATAGACCTGCTATTTGATCCTGCAATTCCTCTACTAGGTATATATCCAGAAGACCAAAAATCACATTATAACAAAGATATTTGTAACAGAATGTTTATTGCAGCCCAATTCATAATTGCTAAGTCATAGAAGAAGCCCAAGTGCCCATCAAGCCATGAATGGATCAATAAATTGTGGTGTATTTATACCATGGAATATTATGCAGCCTTAAAGAATAATGGAGACTTTACCTCTTTCATTTTTACATGGATGGAGCTTGAACATATTCTTCTTAGCAAAGTATCTCAAGAATGGAAGAAAAAGTATTCAATATACTCAGTCCTACTATGAAACTAATTTATAGCTTTCATGTGAAATCTATTACCCAATTATAGCCCAAGAATATGGGGAAAGGGGAAAGGGATGGAAGGGAAGAAGGAGGATGGATGGGACCACACCTATGGTGCATCTTACATGGGTACATGTGAAACTTACTAAATATAGAATATAAATGTCTTAACACAATAACTAAGAAAATGCCATGAAAGCTATGTTAACCAGTTTGATGAAAAGCATGAATCTTACATACTCAATTTTGATATAAGGAAAATCAATGACAATTAAGGTCATGGTAGGGGTGGGGGAAGGGGAGAGCAGAGAGAGAAAGAAGGAGGGATGGGTGGGGAAAAGAAGAGCAGAGAGAGGGAAGGAGGGAGAGGGGTGTGGCCTTGGTGTGTGCCACACCTTCTGGGGGCAAGACATGATTGCAAGAGGGACTTTACCTAAAAAATGCAATCAGTGTATCCTGCAATTATTGTACCCTCAATGAATTCCCAAAAACAACAAAAAAATAATAATAAAAAGAAAATAATTCAAAATATTTCAAATACAAAACCAGCACATTGTACCCCATGACTGCAATAATGTACACAGCTATGATTTAATAAAAAAAAATTATAAAAGTGTATTCAACATTAACACTAATTTTGGCTCTGCTAAAATGATAGTAACAAAATTGAATATTGTTCACTTTTTCCTGTAAATTTGTCCTCCCAAGCACATGACAGAGTTGACCATGTCCTAAGCATTTCTATCTGTCCAACAATGAATTGAATCTTATTCACTTATTCGATATTATTCAATTCAATATTATGCCTTTATGAAAGAGTCTATAGACTTCAATATATGAAAGAAAATAATCATGATATGTTAATTTTTTAATAAAAATGATTAATTGGACAGAATAAATATCTCTTTATAAATATAATGTCTTTCTCTTAAAAAATATATCTTTAAGGTAAAAAGCCCTCTAAAACTAACAACTGATACACTCACTGTTTTTTCAAAATGTGAAAGAGTATTTATCGTGTGTATTTGTGGCAGTGTTGCCGGGTGGGTCTCCATTGCAATCATTTGTGAAACTTACTTTCTTTGTTCCCCTGGCTTCAATTTCACCTTATATTAATTCTGTGGTATAAGTGAATACCACAGACAGGGTAATTTATATGTTGATTCTGGTTATTCTGAAATGAGGAAAGAATGGGATAAGGAATGATTATTGTGTACTTTGAAATATATATTATACAATTTCACATAAATTCTAAAGTATTTTTGATAATTTTAGAGAGAATCAGAATTTTAATTCTGAGAGGGACAATGTAGATTATTTGCAATTTAATGGTAGTGTCTTTTTATATCTATTCTCTTTCATATATTAAGAATCTACCCTGTATAATGAAATGCATTATCTTTTTTGAAAGATTATATTATTAAAGATTGTTTAAATTAAGATGGAACTATTGTCTGTAAAATGGCTCGTTCACAACCTAGAACACAGTTGAAGCCACACCACTTTAAAGAAGATTGAATAATGTATATATATACACATAGCATTTCCCTCTTTATTTGAAACATTTTTGTTTTAAACTTTATTTTGCTTGATAATAATATAGCTTCTCCAATTCTTTTTTTAAATATGTGGTATAGACATAGTTAGATATTTTTAAAACAATATTACACTCTCTGTCATGTACTGATTTAATTCATTTGTATTTGATGTAACTGTCTTGCATTTTTTGGATTGATATTACTTTTATTTCTGCCACATTGTTTCTTGTGTTTATTTAGGAGTGTTTACTTTTTAATTATTTGTGGATTTTCCAAATTTCCAAATTTTTCCAACTTTTCTCTAGATATTGATTCCTAATACAAATCCATTATGTTCAGAGAACTTTCCATAGCTGAATTCTCCTTGAATATTTGCCATAGAGAATTGCAAAATAATGTGTAGTTTTAATCTACAACAGTTTTAACTATGCCATTCAATAGTAGGTAAAACTTAACCCTGTATAATTATAGAATTTCTTATTTTATATTTAAATGAAATATAACTAAATACACAAAAATGATTTTAAAAAAAGGAAGATGAGGGAATAACAGAAAATGTATAGAAACCAGTAGGACATTCCTAAGTAGAGGCCACTAGATATATGAAAAAGAATATATGAAGAAACATTCCATCAATATCAATCATCAGTTTTAACATTTTTAAAAGTAATGCATATAATTTGGCTAAATATATGTTTGTAACTGACTAGTTAAATCTTGATACATGGCTGTAAAGCCCTTATTTCTATGTATTTTACTATTGAAAACATCCAATATCATTTTCCTGACTTAAAAACTGCAGAAATGTGCCTACACTTCTGGAATTTCAGGGTAAATAAAATTCATTCTTAGGACATTGGTTTCATAAACAAAATTCTTTTATCAATAAAGGAAATGTAATGTTCCTACTGAAAGTTTAAGCTGTAAACAATTTTTAATAACTAGTGACTTAGTATTTTTGACCTTTGCTGTTTCTACATTTTTTTTTCTCCCCCCGGAAGAAAGCATCATATTACAAAATACAATTCTGTCAAGACTCCTTTCTCTTTTTAATATGTGTGTCTGTAGAGGTTTAGGAGCTATGTTAGAAACTACTAATGAGTGTCATATTTAATTCCATAATTTATTTTAATCACTAAAGAATACATAATTATAATGGACTTTAGTCTTTGTTATTTGAAGTGGTAGGTCAAAAACAATATTACCATTTATTCAATAGAGACATAAAGGGTACACTCAGTGGCTCATGCCTATAATCCTTGCACTTAGGGAATCCAAGGCAGGAGGATCACTTTAGGCCAGGAATTTAAAGCCAGCCTGAGCATGAGCAAAATACCATCTCTACAAAAAGGAGGTTGTATGTTTCTTGATTTTTAAAACTTGACATTTAACCACACAGGTCCAGCTTGGTTTAATATTGCAGGCAGTGTTGAGATGTAATTGGATCATTTCTGGCATTGGTTCGGGGGGAGGGGGGAGGAATGGTTTCTTTCTCTTTCTTTAGTCCTACAAAAGAGTAGCATCTCAGTTCATTTTCTGTTACTATGAGTACCACAGATGGAGTAATTTATATGTTAAAAAATATCTCTTAAGGTTTTACAGGCTAAGAAGTGCAATGTCTAGGAGGTGCACATGGTAGGGTTTTCTTGTTGGTGGTGGAGACACTACGGAGCCCTGTGGCTGTGCATGGCATCACCTGCTGAGAGGGCTCACAGGGAGACAGCTATCCTGTTTTAATAACAGATCCACTCTTGTGATAACTAACTTACCCTCCTTAATAGCCCGTCAATCTATTAACCTATTAACTCATTAATCCATGAATGGATTACTCCATTCATAGGGGCAGTGCCCTCATCACCCCATCACCCCTTAACTGCCCATCATTTAATACTGCTATATTAGGGATTAAGTTTCAACTTGAGTTTCAGAGAGGACAAAACATTCACATCATACCATAGAATAATTTGATCTATGATTTTTGTTAAAATAAAAAATAACAAATCCAGCAACTGTGTGGTCTTTTCATAGACTTCTCTTTTCTTCCCAGTTGTTCTCCAGATGTTATTCAAACAGATGCTCTCCTCCATAGGAAGAGGATTGTGATTCTTCAGTGTGGCATGTTACAAAATGCATTCAACATCTAAATCTCCCTGGAATGTGCTATACCAATGAAAAGGCCATTATATTTTTATGTATTTGTTTCACTCTTTCATTTTTCATAATTTAGAATTGGAAGAAAGAGACACATTTTCAGAAAGAAATACACAAGACGAAACAAAAATAGTTGGTATTTCTAGTGTTACTTGCAATTATTTAAAGGTACCTATATACTCGAGTATAAGCCGAGTTTTTGTGCCAAAACCCCCAAACTCGGCTTATACTTGGGTCATACAGGCTATTTGATTCAGTGCGCATGCACCTAATCAAATGCACGTAGTCTCCAGTCGTCTTCTGCCGTCTG
>CAUYPK010069734.1:0-26371 GCA_963574355.1 Loris lydekkerianus | reverse complement strand
GAGGGCTGTCTGCTTGCTTTACTCACTATGTTCTTGGCTGTGCAGAAGCTTTTTAGTTTGATCAGGTCCCAGAAGTGTATTTTGATACTGCTTCAATTGCCTGGGGAGTCCTCCTCATAAAATATTCACCCAGGCCGATTCCTTCAAGAGTTTTCCCTGCACTTTCTTCAAGTATTTTTATAGTTTCATGTCTTAGGTTTAAATCTTTTATCCAGTGTGAGTCTATCTTAGTTAATGGTGAAAGGTGTGGGCCTAGTTTCAATCTTCTACAGGTTGCCAACCAGTTTACCCAGCACCATTTGTTGAATAGGGAATCTTTTCCCCACTGAGTGTTTTTAATTGGCTTGTCAAAGATCAAATAACAGTTAGTTTTCTATTTTTAGTAGGGATGAGGTCTTGCTCTTGCTTAGGCTGGTCTCAAACTCCTGAGCTCAGGCAATCCACCTGCCTTGGCCTCTCAAAGTGCTGGGATTACAGGCATGAGGCACCACTGTTGGCCATATTAGCAGCTTTTAATGGTCAACACATAGATGGATTGATTCATTAGGGGCCATCAATTATTAGATTGCTTGAGGTATATCGTTCACCAAAAAAAAAAAAAAAAAAAGACAAAATCTATGCTTGATTATCTTTATTCTTTCCCCATATTTACTAGTCTTGAAAATCATGAATTAGTTCCCTGGCATCCTCCAAAGGTGACTGACCAGTGAGGGTTCTGTTTTGAAATTTCACTATAAAGCCATAGATTAAAATACATTTCAAGCAAGCCATTCCAGCTATTATCCTTTTTTTTTTTTCTGACACAGTCTCACTCTGTCACCGTAGGTAGAGTGACGGTGTCATAGTTCACAGCAAGCTTAAACTCCTGAGCTCAAGCGATCCACCACCTTAGCCTCCCAGAGTGTGAAGATTACAGGCGTGAGCCACTGTGTCCGGCCCACTATCGTCCTTATTGACAAACATCCCATTTTTAACCAGACAGAGTCTATTCAGGTTGGCTCCTGGCCTTTTTGTCATGTACTAGTGCACAAGTGGTCATTGGTATCTTTTTCGCTTTTTGGTATTACACAATGTTCTAGGCTCATGTTTTACATTTCCTGCCCAACTCCAGGAATCAGCAACTTCTCCAAGGAGTCCCAATTTAAAAAACGGTACTTAGAGATCATAACTGGGGTGCTGGAAGGGCTGATGCTACTGCGTTAGCATTTCTAAGCCTTTTCAGCATCCAGAACTAACAAATTTCTTCTTCTTGTTCTTCTTCCTTCTTCTCTCTTTCTTCTCCTTCTTTCCATTTTCTTCCTCTTTCTTTCTCCTTCCCCCTCCTTTCTCCCTCCTGATCTCCCTCCTTTTTGAATTTCTTCTTCTTAAGATAAATTACATTAAGAAACTTCCAATACAAATTCAAAAAGATAGCGCTTTTTACTTACCTCATCTTTCTAAGTTCTATTTCCTTTCTATCATGCTGAAAGACCTAACTCCCAATTTTACACATAATTTTAACTTGCTTTACCCATAATACTTTGAAATAACTATTTCAAAGTAACAAGATCAGCCCAATCATCAATAATATGATTACTGAAAACAGCTCAAGATTGTTTTATTATTCTTTTAGAGACATGGTCTTGCTTTGTCACCCAGGGTGGTATACGGTGGCCCAGTTATAGTTCACTGTAACTTCCAACTCTTGGTCTCAAGTGATCCTCCTGCCTCAGCCTCCAGGTAAATGAGACTGCAGAAGTATACCATCACACCAGGTCATTTTTTTTTTTTTTTTTAAAGATGGAGTTATCTCTATTTTGCCCAGGCAATCTTCCCTGGTCTTAAGCAATCTTCCCACCTTGGTTTCTCAAACTTCTGATATTACATGCATGAGCCACTGCAGCCAGTCAGTATTTTTTCTTGAAATTTTTTGTTGTTGTTATACCTACAATATATCCCTAGTATAAACTCAAATCATTGTATTTTAGTCACTGAGATAGATAGTTCTCCTTGTGGTCATCCTACAAGCGCCATACATAGTTTAGATTTCTTTGATTCTGCTTTTGCTTTTTAGGAATTGCTTGAAAACATTTCAAGTTAAAGAAAACTTTATAGGCTCGGCGCCTGTGGTTCAAGCAGCTAAGGCACCAGCCACATACACCTGAGCTGGTGGATTCGAATCCAGCCTGGGCCTGACAAACAACAATAATGGCTGCAACCAAAAAATAGCTAGGCATTGTGGCAGGCACCTGTAGTCCCAGCTACTTGGGAGGCAGAGATAGGAGAATCTCTTGAGCCCAGGAGTTGGAGGTTGCTGTGAGCTGTGATGTAACAGCACTTTGCCCAGGACAACAGCTTGAGGCTCTGTCTCGAAGGAAGGAAGGAAGGAAGGAAGGAAGGAAACTTTATAGTTATATTAAACATTTACAAAGTTCAAAAGTTGAGTCTACCAAAATTTCACATACACACACATTCGTACACTACCCTTGTCCCCAATTCTGTACACATTTTTCTTTTTTTTCATATAACAATACACCCCAGGAACCACTCTTTCATTATATGTAGGTAGTCCATCTTTATTTTTACTGCTGATTGTAGCTGCTATCATTAAAGAGTCCTTCTTTGTCTTTTATAATGCCTTCTGATTTGAATTCCAACTCTGTCAGATATCAAGACTGAAACTGCTGGTTTCTTTTCTATTTGTATTTGTCTATCTTTGTCCAGCCTTCTATTTTTATTCTTTCAGAATTTCTCTATTTAGATATGTCTTCTGTACATGGGACAATAGTGAACTTTGATTTGTAAGCCAGTCTGAATTTATTATTCTTTTACCACTAAAGGAAAAGGTAAGTAAAGCCTATTAACATTTATTGACATTATCAATATGCATAGCATCAATTCTGTCATATTATTACATGTTATATAAATTATATAAATAAAAAATAGCTTAGCATTGTGCTGGGTGCCTGTAGTCCCAGCTACTTGGGAGGCTGAGGCAGGAGTAACACTTCAGCCCAGGAGTTTGAGGTTGCTAGGAGCTATGATGATGACATGGCACACGACCCAGGGCAACAGAGTGAGACTTTGTTTAAAAAAAAAAAAAAAAAAAAAAAAAGAACCACTATTTGCCAACCATTGGAGTAATGATTGTTTCAAATAAAACTTATCAATGGATGCTATAAATAGCTTAAAAATAACTTAAGCTATAAATAGCTTAAAAACTTATCAATGGATAGCTATAAAAAAAGCTTAAAAATAATGGGATATTTTCATAATCTCCAAGTATCTTCCCACAAGACTCTAATTAATTAAAAACGGAAAAAGAATACTTTTACAATGGAAAAACCTGCATATGCCAATCTAATAAAGTGATGGAAGATCATATCACCAGGAACAGGACAAATCAACAGCATATACATTGTATATCTGGATATAACATACTAGAAGGACACCACTTCTGCATTTTTTCTACCAAAAGGGGACAACCTGAATGTAAGGAAACATCAGACAAACCCAAACTGTGGGAAATTCCCCAGAATAAGTAACCTGCACTCTTCAAAAATGTTGAGACCAGAAAAGGCAAACAAAGAAAATTAAAGAGACATAACTAGTGACACTGTGATCCCAGACTGGATTCTGAACCAGGAAAAGGAATAGGGCACAGTGACTATTATTGGGACAAGGACATAATGAATGCTGGATAAAGTGGCCTGTATCTTTCAAAATGTCAAAATCATAAAAGAAAAAGAAAGCCTAAGGAACTTTTCTAGATTAAAGGACACTTACAAGACACGGCAACTGAATATAACACATGATCTGGGATTTTCTTCTCTTAAAAAACAGTTATTGGAAAAATTGGTGCAAACTGACTAAGATCTATAGATTAAAAAATATTGCATATCAAAGATACTTTCTGGATATTGGTACTCATGACTGCATTGCTTATAGAAATACATTAAAGTATTTATGAGCAAATGGGCATCATGTCTAAAACTGTCAAGTGGTTCATTAAAAGAGCATATTTGGGGAAAAGAAGATAATTCAAATGTAACAAAATGTCAACATTTGGGGAAACCTGACAAAACATTTACAAGAATGTTCCATACTATTCTTGCAATTTTTCTGTACGTATGAAACTATATAAAAATAAGAAGTTAAAAGAAATATAAAAGTCTGGTATTTTCTGAAATCTGTAGTCTCTCTTACCTTTCCCCATCTTTATCTCACCCTTCTCTTTCTTTTGCCTTTATTGTCTCTCCCCTGCTTAATTTGGATTCTACTCTAAGTTGGGCTCCTTCCTGGAATGGAGCTTCAGTTGGCTCATTTTAAGAGTTCATAATTCCCAGATTGCTTGGAGGTAATAGGAGGACAATAAAAACAGAAAGAGAATCAACAGCACATCAATCTGACCTGATATACTTAAAAACGACCAGATCTATGAGTCTCAAACTCAGAGAACTTCAGTCTTAAAGGATGATAAGCTACTGTGTTCCACATGAGCATCATAGAGACTTCATGGAGTACAGAAGATAATTTTAAAAGATAAGGGAGATGGTGCGTTGTTCCTGATAAGTATTTTCATTCAAAATGTTAACCTAGAAAAGTTGGATAAGCCTATGTGCTTGGGAAACCGAAAACTTCAAATATGTGGACAATCCTCATTTTCTTATCATGTCTTGATAGGAAGTATTTTATTACCTTCTGGGGCTTCAAAGGTCTTCTTATTCTGTTCACACCACCCAATAGGGTAAAGATCAGCCTTTCTAATGTCACACCAGAAATCTGCTCTCCGGTCATCTCCATATCCATCATAGCGAAGAAGGAGCAACTGCTCACAGGTGGTAATTATGGTGGCAACCCAGTAGGTTTCAGGATCTGTTCTCACAGCCACTTCCAGCTTCATCCCAGGAGCGAATCCATTTTGCAAACGTATGTCCACCTGAACAGGGAAATATGATTAAGGACCAGACAGGTATCTTAAATGAATTTCTCATTCTTTTTTTTTTTTTTTTTTTGAGACAGAGTCTCACTATGTCGCCCTGGGTAGAGTGCTGTGGCATCACAGCTCATAGCAACCTCAAACTCTTGGGCTTAAGCAATTCTCTTGCCTCAGCTTCCCAAGTAGCTGGGACTACAGGTACCAGCCACAATGCCCAGCTATTTTTTTCCTGCAGTTGTCATTATTGTTTAGCTGGCCCAGGCTGGGTTTGAACCCACCAGCCTGGGTGTGTGTGGCCAGGGCTTTACTCACTGAGCATAGGCGCCGCCCCTCTCATTCTTTTTTAAGACTTAAAATTCTGAAGTACTAAATGTAATACTATCTTCTCAAGAGAAACCTGAGAAATTCCAATTCTAACTAATAGGAGTGATCAAAGAAAACAAAGGAATTACAGTGCTGTTATGTCCTATCTGATAAGAAAGGAACTCAATATTTTCACCAAAGCAGCCTAATTATGATTACAGAAAATGTTTTCTATTTTAGTATATAAATTACTAAATAGTCACTATGTTAGCAGCCTTCAACACATCGTTTTCAACAGTGATTTCTGGATCACTCAATAGAAAAGTTACAATGCTAGAAAAGGGAAAAGACAAAAATAAGCTGTATTCATTATAAATAAGTATAATATCTGCTATACACTGGGAGCCATATTTCCCAATTTCCCTAAAATGGTCTATGTTTCTGTCAGTTACGCTTGAATAATAATTGATACTTTCCGACATTTCTCTCTCAGAAGTGTTCTAATTTAGATAAAGAATTATATAGTCACCAAAGTACAAGTTAGCAAGTCTAGAACTACTTTATGTGTATACTAAGATTAAGTAAATAACTATATGGTTGATAATAAGAGGCAGACTTCTCTCTGTGAGAAAAAGAAGTTACAAATAAGGAAAAGGAAGACTAGAATGAACCCTGTGGTGGTGGATTGGAATCAGAAGTTCCTGAATGAGGACATGATGACTGACAGGATAAAAGATAGATGAATGGGTGATTAAACAAATAGAACGATAATCAGACAGAGACAGAAAAAAGTAAAGTCGCACATGTATGTGTTTTTACATAGATACGCATATGTTTCCTACCTCTGTGAAATGACAGGGACATGAATAATGATATCCAATAGCAATAAGCAAATTTAGAGTCGAAATTTTAATTTCTAAATACCATCTTCCAATAAAAAAGAACGAGGCCTTCGTGGAACAATG
Organism: Loris lydekkerianus; assembly: GCA_963574355.1. Lineage (NCBI taxonomy): Eukaryota > Metazoa > Chordata > Mammalia > Primates > Lorisidae > Loris > Loris lydekkerianus. The sequence goes on along the minus strand of CAUYPK010069734.1, from coordinate 20,185 downwards.
ACTTATTCCAATTCTAGGGTAGGGAAAATACAATAAGAGCCTGCAATAATCTTGTGATGCCAGAAAAGTAAGGAAATGATCAAAAAATGAAGGGGCGGAAGACAATCAGAAGATCTCCCAATGGCCACATCTGGGACAGTTTCAGAGTAAGAGATTATAACTCATACATTTAAACAAATATCCACGAGTCCATACTGATATAAATAAACAGGGAAGATGGCACAGATCTTCCTCACAGTAGGAAATCAATTAATAAATATGGAAGAAGTGACAGACATGGACAATCACCATTAGACAAACATCACAGAAATAAACATTGCAGGCAAGAATCATTGGTATATGCTAAAATACTATAATCAGGAGCAGGATATTTGCATAACTTCAAAGGTTCTCCTGGTATGCTTCTTATTAATTGTAAAGGGGAAACAGTAATACTACAGTGAAGAAACTTCTTTCTCCTTTTAGTTACTATCCTCTTCTACTCCTGAAAGGTAACCACTAGCCTGGTTGAATACTGCCTAAGTTTTGACATTACATTAATGAAATATTAATACAGCATAAATACTCTTCTTAAGTGGTACTTGTCTTGCTGAACACTGCTTATGTGTTATATAAACATTGGCATCAGCTTGTTACTTTCTGCCTAAAATTTTTGTGGAATTTAATTTGGTTACATTAAATACACAGAATTATTTAGGAAGCGCTAACATCTTTATAATAATGACTCTCTCATTACATGAACAAGATAAAGCCCTTAATTTATATAGGTCTTTATGGAAGGCAGACAGGTCTTTAGCTTACACCAATAATGATTTGGAGTTTCATTACAAATTTTTCTCACATTTAATCCCAGAAAGTTGATGTTTTTTGATGTTACTATATTTTCATTTAGTTCAATAATTTTTTCTTGAAATTTCTTCCTTGACCCATGTGTTATTTAGAAGTGTGATGTTTGATTTTCCTGCTATCTTTCTGTTACTGGTTTCTAGTTTAATTCCACTGAGGTCTGAGAGCAGATAATGCATAATTCTTACTGTTCTAAATTTGCTAAGATGTATTTTATGGCCCAGAATGCATTTTATCTTTGTGAATCCTCCGTGTAAGCTTGAGAAGAAATGTGTTTCCTATGTTGCTGGATGAAGCAATCTACAGATGTCCAGCATTCTTGGTTCATTGATGGTGTTACTGAGCTCAGCTCTGTCCCAATTTTCTGCCGCTAGATCTGCCCCTTTCTGATAACAGGGCACTGAATTCTCCAACTGTAGTAACTAGACTCATCTGTTTCTCATTGCAGTTCAGTGAGTTTCTGCCTCATGTATTCGGTTGCTCTGTTGTTAGACGCATACACGTTAAGGACTGTTACATCCTTCTTGGAAAACTGACCTCTTTATTATTATGTAATGTCCTTTTTTATCCCCGGTAACTTTCCTTGTTTTGAAGTCAGTGCTGGCTAAGTCAATATAACTAGCTACTCCATCTTTCTTTTCATTGGTGTTAGCATGATATATCTCTCTATATACATTTACTTCTTTCTCTATTTACATTTACATTCAAGGTGACTTACTCATACACAACATACAGTTGCACCCAGTTTTTTGATCCAATCGGACAATCTCTGTCTTTTCAATGTGCATTTATTTTTTTCAGACAGAGTTTCACTCAAGCTAGGGTGCTATGGTGTCAGCCTAGCTCACACTAACTTCAAACTCCTGGGTTCAAGTGATCCTCTTGCCTCAGCCTCCCCAGTAGCTGGGACTACAGGCATCTGCCACAATGCCCAGCTAATTTTTCTATTTTTAATAGAGCCGGGGTCTCACTTTCACTCAGGCTGATCTTGAACTCCTAAGTTCAAGGGATCCTTCCACCTCAGCCTCCCAGAGTGCCAGTATCATAGATGTGAGCAACTGTGCCCAGCCTAAATGGTACATTTAGACAACTGACATTCAATATTTTAATTACTATCTACCATATATTTTATCCAACTGTTTTCAATTTACTGCCTCGTTCTTTGTTCCTGTTTTAGCCTTCTACTCTTTTTCTGGCTTCTGAGATTTTAAGTGGGCATTTTATATGATTCCATTTTGTCTTCTTTCTTAGTATATCATTTCTTTTTTTTTTTTTTAACTATTTTTAGTGATTTCCCTAGAGTTTCCAATATACATTTAAACTAGTCAAAGTCCACTTTGAAATAATACTATACTACTTCACAGGTAGTATGAATACCTTACAATAACAAAATAATTCTAACTAGCCCCCCCAAAACGTGTAGCATTGCAACCATTCATTTGATTTATATCTAAGAATATATTAATTACATAAGCATATATGATTGAATATATTGTTGCTGTTGTTATTTTGAATAAACTGATTTTAGTTCAATAAAAAATAAGAAAAATTAAAGATTTTATTTTATCCTTTTAATTTCTTCTCTAACATGCTTTCCTTTTCCCCTTTTTCCTTCCTCAGAAACTATATGAGCAAGAGAATAGTATGCTATACTTAAAGCATTGAAAGCAAAAAGCCACCGATTCAGAAATTCTGTGTCAACCAATATTATCCTTAAAAACTGAAGGAGAGGCCAGGCATGGTAACTCAGGCCTATAATCCGAGCACTCTGGGAGGCTGAGGCAAGGGGACTGTTTGGGGCCAAGAGGTCCAGACCCCACAATGGTGCATACATATAGTCCCAGCCACTAGGGAGGCTTGAGGCAGGAGAATCACTTGAGCCCAGGAGTTTGAGGTTGCAATGAGCTATGATCACGCCACGGCACTCTAGCCTGGGAAATGGAGCAAGACTCTGTCTCCACAAAAAAGAAAAAAAATAAAGTGAAGGAGAACTAAAAATGTCCTCAGACAAACAAAAAGAGATTTTTGTCACTAGTAGATCTGCCTTGCAAGAAATATTAAAAGAAATTCTTTAGAAAGAAGGAAAAAGATAAAGGTCAGAAAACTCAGATCTACATAAAGAAAGAAAGAGCATTAGAGAAAGAATAAAAGAAGGATGAAAGGATGAAAAAAAGTCTTTAGCTGGCCTTAAACTCCTGGGCTCAGGTGAGCCTCAACCCCCTTAGTAGGTGGGACTACAAGCCCAAGCCACTGTGCCTCGCTTGTTTTTGCTATTTTTTTTTTTTTTTTAAGACACAGTCTCACTTTGTCACCCTCAGTAGAGTGCTGTGACATCACAGATCACAGCAACTTCATTCTTGGGCTTAGGTGATTCTCTTGCCTCAGCCTCCCAAATAGCTGGGACTACAGGTTCCCACCACAATGCCTGGCTATTTTCTTGTTGCGGTTGTCATTACTGTTAAGCTGGCCCAGACCAGGCTCAAATCTGCCAGCCTGGGTGTACATGGCTGGAGTCGTAACCATTGTGCTATGGGGACTGAGCCAATTTCTGCTTTTTTTTTTTTTTTTTAACATAGCCGTCCCTGCATTTGCTTAGTTATTGTAATTTTTGCTATTCTTAATTGAACTTTCAGATGACAGTGTATTCAAAATAATAACAACAAAGTATATGGTGATTATGGCTTATGACTATTATGGGCTTATAAGTTAATAAATGATAGCAATGTTATAAGGGAGATGAGTGAGGAACGGGAAATACTTTTATATAAGGTATTTGTACTACCAGTCAAGTGATACAGTGTTACTTGAAAGAGGACTTAGATTAGTTGTAAATGTATATTGTACACTTAAAGGAGATCACTAAAAAGAATTTTTTAAACAAGCAGAATAATATGCTAAGAGCACTGTGCTGAGTAAAATAAAACAGAAAAAAAAAAAAGGAGGAATATTGTACCATTCCACTTACGTAAGGTACGCATAAAGTAGAATAGCAGTTACCAGGGGCTGGGGGAAGAAGGAAATGAACTTATTGCTTAACGTATACAGTTTCTATCTAAATGATGAGAAAAGTTCTGCTCGGTAGTTGTATAACATTGTCGATGTACTTAGTGTCATTGACCGATATACTTACAATTAAAAGGGTAAATTTTATGCATATTTTAACATAGTAATTTTTTTAATTTAGTGGCTGCAGAAGGGATTTCAATATATATCTTTCAGGTAATCTACTCACCAATAATATTTTACCATTTCATGTGCTTTTTAAAGATCTTACAACCACATATGCTCAAATCCTCCCTGCCATCATATGTGCTATTATAGTTACATATGCTATAAATATACAATAAATTTCTACCATTTTTGCTTCTAAAGTTATCTTTTAGAGACATTAAAATTAAGAAAAAATAAACTTTATATCTACCTACATTTATGCCTCTTTTTTTTGTATTTATGCCATTTTTATCATTCTTTATTTCTTTGTATAGAATCAAGTTTCTGTCTGATACCACATTTCTTCTGACTATCACCTTCCTCCTTTTTTGTAGTACAGGTCTCCTAATAATAAATTTTCTTAATTTTTATTTTGTTTTCTTAAAAAAAAAATCTGTTTTCCTTTACTTTCAGATTAATTTTTTTAAGCAGATTAAATTTTGGCTGGAGGTAGAATCTGGATTGACAGGCTTTTCCTTTCAAAATCTTAGAGCTCTTACCCTGCTGTCTACTATGTTGCATTTTTTCTGAAAAGAATTTTGCTCCAGTTATTATCTTTGTTCTTTTGTCTGTAAAGTGATTTTTTTTTCTCTAACTGCCTTCAAGATTTTCTCTTTAGTTTTCAGTAGTTTGAATCTGATGTGTGTGAGTGCGTTTTATTTATTTGTTTAGTATTTATTCTGTTTGCATTCTCTGAGCTTCTTGGATCTGTGGTGTGGTATCTTTCTTTCCTTTGGAAAATTACCTGTCATCATCTTGTCAAATACTTCTTCCTCATTCTCTCTTTCCTTCGGAGATTCCAATTACAAATACAATAGTCTTTTTTTTTTTTTTTTTTTCTTTCAGTTTCTGGCTGGGGCTGGGTTTGAACCCACCACCTTCAGAATATGGGGCCGGCGCCCTACTCCTCTGAGCCATAGGCACCGCCCAATACATTAGTCTTTTTGATATTATCCAACAGCTATTGGCTGTTTCAGTCTTAGTGTTTTCCCACTCTTTTTCTTCTTTAGGTTTCAATCTGGGCAATTCCTATTGATTTGTCCTCAAATTCACTGATCCTTTCTCCAGCTGTGTCAAGTTTACTGATGAGCCTGTCAAAGGCATTCATCAACTGTTGTCAATGTATTTCATTTTTATTATTTTCATTTCACTTTTTTCTAATAGTTTCCATCTCTGCTGCAATTCCTTTTCTGCTCATGTATGTTCTCCACCTATTTTGCTAAAGCCTTTAACCTATTAATCACAGTTATTTAAAATTCTCTGATAGTTCTAACCTCTGGTCATATGAGTCTGGTTTGTCTTTGACAGTTTGCTGTTTTTCTCTTGCTTCTTTTGGGGGCCTCATAATTTTCAGCTGAAAGCCAGATACCACAGTATTTATGCCTGGAAAGGGGTATGTTTCTTCTTTTCTTAGGCCTTTCATTCTAGGGAGAAGTTGTTAAGCCAGTCAAGATAGGAAGGGAGCTGCATTAGGGTTTTGTTGTTGCTATGGTTATTGATAATGCACCACAGGCTTCAAATTCCTCCAACAAGGTCTAATAATCAGGGTGTCGGGTCATTTGCCAGAGGGTTTTTTTTCAATGTCTGCTGCCTCTCCTTCAGTTTTAGGTTTTCTCTTCGTGACTATACCTCAGAGACCATCTCTCCCCACGCTTCTGCGTCCCCCACAATAGTCCACTATTACTCAACACTTCCTAAGGTGATGGTGGGAAACAAGTAGAGAGGAGAATTCTCTGAGATTCAGCCTTAAATTTCAGCTCTGTGTCCCTGGGTCTCGGGGATGGGAACAGCTCAGTGATCCTACCCCTCCCTCACCTGTAGGGAATCACTAATAAAGCATGTATTCCTGTCCCTTTCTCCTCCTCAGAGGGGTTTTCTTCTTCTGTTCTACTCCCTAGGCTGCAATGGGTATTCATCTTTGCCCTGGGATTAATACAGTTTGTATTCCTTCACCTAAAAGCTAAAATATTTGTCCTACAGCATCCAGCTTAAGTGCCTTTCCCATAGTGGGTACTATTCTTTCTACCAGAATGCACCATGAGGAAAGCATTGTTACTCTTTTAGATTATTCCTCCCTATAAATTGGCTTTATCTCTAATTCTGGCCCTAGCCCTCTTTTCCCTTCTTCCTGTGTTCTAAACTGGATCCTATAAAACTTTTGCTAGAGGCCTGCACATTCATGTCCACTGATCTAGAGATGTGACTTCTACCAGCTCTGTCTATGATCTGCTAGCCACAGCATGGCATTTCAGCATCCTCCCACATCCACGCTTGATTTTCACTATATTTGGAAACCCTTCACCACACACTATGATTCAGGTTACAAATATTTCCTACGTTTGACAATGAAGAAGTATGCATTTGTTTTGCATTCTCCTTGTGTCTGGCATTCAAAGAGAAAAAGGTGAAGTTTCTTTCTTTAAAATGACATTTTTAGAGCCAGAATTTAGGTTAAGAGAATTTGTCCTACATTTAAACATTAGCATCAATAAATAAGTTTGGGTAAATAATATCAGAATAGGAATAATATCAAAAATAAGAATTTAGGCTCGGCACCTGAAGCTCAGCGGCTAGGGCGCCAGCCATATACACCAGAGCTGGCGGGTTCGAACCCAACCCAGGCCTGACAAACAACAACGACAATTACAACAAAAAAATAGCTGGGCGTTGTGGCAGGTACCTGTAGTCCCAGCTACTTGGGAGTCTGAGGCAAGAGAATTGCTTAAGCCCAAGAATTTGAGATTGCTGTGAGCTGTGATGCCACAGCATTCTACTGAGGGTGACATAGCGAGACTGTCTCAAAAAAAAAAAGAAAGAAAGAAGAATTTAAAGGTATTACATAACTACTAATAGGCCTTCTGTGTTAAAAAAAAAAAAAAGAATACTGAAAACAATTATAAAAGATTAACTAATGTAATATAAAATAAAACCCTTATCTGAAATATATTAATATAATTCTCACCACTTTAAACCTAAGAGAGAGACACAAATGAACTAAGAAGTAATTGAAAAGGGCTGCTATTAGTGTTTTTTGGGTTTTTTGAGACAGAGTCTCACTTCGTTGCCGTTGGTAGAGCACTGTGTCGGCATAGCTTACAGCAACCTCCAGCTCTTGTGCTTAGGCGATTCTCTTGCCTCAGCCTCCTGAGTAGCTGGGACTACAGGTGCCTGCCACAAGGCCCAGCTATATATTTTTTGTTGTTGTTGCAGTTTGGCTTGGGCCGGGTTAGAACCCACCACCCTTGGCATATGGGGTTGGCGCACTACTCACTGAGCCATAGGTACCGCCCTATTATTGAGTTTTTATGTAAGAATAAACTAACAATAGCAGGGCTCTTTAGCATATAAAGAAAACAGCTAAAAGAATATGGTCCAGGCTCAGCGCTTGTAGCTCAGTGAGTAGGGCACCAGCTACATACACCAAGGCTGACAGGTTCAAGTCCAGCCTGGGCCTGCTAAAACAATAATGACAACTGGCAACAAAAAAATAGCCAGACATTGTGGTGGGTACCTGTAGTCCCAGCTACTTGGGAGGGTGAGGCAAGAGAATCGCTTAAGCTCAAGAGTGTGAGGTTGCTGTGAGCTGTGATGCCACACCACTCTACCAATGGCAACAAAGTGACATTCTGTCTCAAAAAAAAAAAAAAAAAAAAAAGAATATGGTCTAACCTACAAAACCATAGACAACACTGGGTGAGCATTTGTGTCTTCACAAATCCTAGAACAAAACATGTCCTATGTCCTTTACATTAATACTATAGACTGAACTGTGTCACCCCAAAATCTATATGGTCAAACTCTAACCTCCCCTCCCCAGTGACTACCTTTGGGGAGAGGCCCTTTATGGAGGTTGTATTAGTCCTTTTGGGTTTGCTATAGCAAAATACCTTAGGCTGGATAATTTATGAAGAACAGAAAAGTTTACTGCTGACAATTCTGGAGCCTGGGAAATCTAACATCAAGGCACCCGCAGATGTACACGGCTCACTTTCTACTACAAAGATGGCATCTTCTGCTTTTGTGTCTTTTATTAGGGCACTAATCCCATTCATGAGGGCAGAACCCAAAGTTCTAATAAGCTCCCCAATGTTCCCATCTCTTTAGACCACCGCAATGGAGATTAGGTTTCAACATACGAATTTTGGTGGGACACAGACATTTAGACCAAAGCAGAGGTAATTAAAACTAAATGAGGTCATAAAGGTAGCCCCCCAATCCAACATAATTAGTGCCCTTATAAGAAGAACCTCCAGGGAGTTCTGTCTCTTTACTGTGTGAGGATACAGGAATGGGGCAGCCACCTGTAAGCCAGGAAGAGAGCTCTTATCACACACTCTGATCTTGCACTTCTAATCTTCAGAACTGTGAGAAAATAAAACTTTGTTGTCTAAGCCATCCAGTCTATATTATAGCAGCCCAATCAAACTATGACAAATATGAAATAAGTAGTTTAAGAATCAATTATTTTATGTTTTAGGAGAAAGTTTAGGGTGGAACAGGAGGAAAATTAGGTCTAGACAGAAAATATTAATAAAATTTACCTTACATTCTAGGTTATCATATAGTTAAGTATGTTGTCCATTGATAAAGTATTAAGCAGGGTTGTTACAACATAAAACCAGGCTGCAGAAGCCACTAATATAATCCAATGTATGACATCTTTACACTTCTGCTCAATATGAGGGAAAGTACACAATGTTATTGAAATTACTTTCAATGAGTAAACCAACAAATGCAACAAAGTAAATGTAATAAAGTACAAGAAAATAAATAACTTGGGGGCATATTTTGACAAAAATAAAAGAATATTTATGGATGGTCAAAAAGATAAGTCCAAGATAAGTCCTGCTTTGAATAACAGAAGATATACATATGTTAATACAAAACCAAAAAGAATTTTAGAATATATATCAAGTTTCATTAATGAGATTGGCAAGAGGAAGGAAAAAGAAAAAGCTCCTAAATTCTTTCAAGTGCTCCAATTTAAAATAACTAAATTCCGTAATTGTGGTTCATTGATTCAAAAGAAAGGGATATAACCAGTAAAACAAATACAGTTATTGCTTACATGTTTAAAAGACCCATATGGAACTGCTATGGACCCGGTCTCTTCGAGGTAATCTTCCCAGCTTAATTCCACTTCTTCTACACCAGAGCCAGCATCTGGAATTTAAAACAAAACAAGACAAAAAGAAGTGAATTCCAATTAAACCCAAGTAGGCCAGGTGTTGTGGCTCACTCCTATAATCCTAGCACTCTGGGAGGCTGAGGCGGGTGGATTGCCTGAGCTCATAGGTTCAAGACCAACCTGAGCCAGAGTGAGGCCTCCTCTCTAAAAAATAGCCAGGCATTGTGGTGGGTGCCTGTAGTCCCAGCTACTTGGAAGGCTGAGGCAAGAGAATTGCTTGAGTCCAAGAGTTTGAGGTTGCTGTGAGCTATGATGCTACAGCACTCTACCAAGGGTGACAAAGTGAAACTCTTGTCTCCAGAAAAAAAGAAAGAAAGAAAGAAAGAAAGAAAGAAAGAAAGAAAGAAAGAAAGAAAAATTAAACTCAAGTATAAAAACATAAACTTAATAAACCTAACTTTCAGAATTTACTTCACAGCAAGTTAAACTGATTTTGTATGAAACAATTTCGTTTTTTTTTTTAAAAGGTAGGTTCCTTCAGTGTATTGATTATCAATGAATCTCAACAAAAGTTGGTTATTTGAAAAGATAAACAAAATTGACAGACATCTTGCTAGATTAACCAAAACAGAAAAGGATTTTAATAAGCTCAATCATAAATTTAAAAGGCAATATTACAACCGATACCACAGAAATACAAAACATCATCTATGAGTACTATAAATATTTCTTTACACATAAAGGGGAAAACATTCAGGAAATGGACCAATTCTTAAAAACACATAACTTCCCTAGGCTTAATCAAGAAGAAATGGAACTCCTAAACAGACCAATTCCAAGTAACAAAATTGAAGCAGCAATTAAAAGCCTTCCAGGAAAAAAACAGTCCCAGACCAGAGGGTTTTACAGTCAAATTTTATCAGACCTACAAACAAGAACTGGCACCTATACTGCATAAATGCAGAAATTATCTCATAATATCAAGAAGGAAAGAATCCTCCCTGACTCATTCTATGAAGCTAGTATCACCTTAATATCAAAGCCAGGAAAAAGACAACAACAAAAAAAATCCCTTACAAATATAGATGTAAAAATTCTCAATAAAACTCTAGTAAATCGAATTCAGCAGCACATCAAAAAAATAATCCACTATAACCAAGTGGGCTTCACCCTAAGAATGCAAGGATGGTTCAAAATATGCAAATCTATAAGTGTGAGTAATCACATAAACAGAAGCAAAAACAAAGACCATATGATGATCTCAAAATATACAGAGAAAGCATTTGACAAAATTCAGCATCCTTTTATGATAAGAATTCTTAACAAAATAGGCATAGATGGAACAAATTTCAAAATTATAAAAGCTATATATGATAAACCTATAGCCAACATAGGTACATAAACCATACTGAATAGGGAAACATTCCTTTTAGATCTGGAACTAGACAAGGTTGCCCACTGTCACCTTTTCTATTCAACATAGTGCTGGAAGTACAGGTCAGAGCAATCAGACAAGAGAAGAAAATCAGGGGTATCCAAATGGGGAAAGAAGAGATTAAACTATCACTTTTAGCTGATGATGTCATCTTATATCTAGAAAATCCCAAAGAGTCCACCAAGAGACTCATGGAATTAATAAATAAATTCAGCAGAGTTTCAGGATACAAAATCAATGTACACAGATCAATATCATTCCTATATACCAACAACAGTCAAGCTGAGAATTAAATCAACAGAATAGCAGCTTCACGCGCAGAAAAGGCACCAAATGGGTCATGCAAAGCAGTGGGGAGCATCAACTATTACAATCACTTCAGACTGAAATTTAGTATCTAATGTCAAACATTTTACATACTTAACAGCATTTCAAACTTAAGTTTACAATTTGACTCTAAGTTCTCTCCAATTGAGTAAAAGATAGTATTAATATTTTAACTCAAATTTTAAAAAGTGCCATTATCCTTGCTTCCCTCCTTTTGTTAGATACCTTAGATCCAATCCATAAAAGAATTCTGTAGACACTGTGTTTAAAATATATCCCAAATCGGGCGGCACCTGTGGCTCAAAGGAGTAGGGCGCTGGCCCCATATACTGAAGGTGATGGGTTCAAACCCAGCCCTGGCCAAAAAAAAAAACTACAAAAAAAAAAAAAAAAAAAAAAAAAAACAAAAAACCCCAAATCTAATTACTTCATGACATAGCTACTGCTGCCTTTAGTCTAAGGACTAAACACAATACCTCTCATCTTTCTTTCTTTCTTTCTTTTTTTTTTTTTTTTTTTTTGAGACAGAGCCTCACTTTGTCACCCATTGTTGCTTGGCAGGCCGGGGCTAGATTCGAACCCACCAGCTCTGGTGTATGTGGCTGGCACCCTAGCCGCTGAGCTACAGGCACCAAGCCAGTATCTTTCATCTTTCAATCACACTTAACGAAAGTCTAAAATCTGTGGGAGACTATAGTAGGCCCTACATGACCTGACCCCCTAGCCTCCTACCCTTCTACTTTATCCCCAACTAGACTCTTACTGCTCACCACACTCAGGTGACTTCTTGTCATTCTTTATGCTCTTCCCAAAAGCCTTTGCATCTGCTGTTCCCTCAGCTCAAAAACTTGTCTCAGAATTATCACACTTCATTTCATTAAGTCTCTATTCAAATGTTGCTTCTTTAGAAAGGCTGTCCATCAGTATCTATCTAAATGGGGCCCTGTTTTCATTTTCTTCATGGTATTCATTTCTACTTGATAGGATACCATATATCTTTTTATCTTCCTTTTTAGATCATAATCTCCATGACAACAAGAATTTTGTTTTGGTCACTTCTGTATTTCTATCACCTAGACTTTTTTTTTTTTTGGAGACAGAGCCTCAAGCTGTCACCCTGGGTAGAGCGTCGTGGCATCACAGCTCATAGCAACTTCCAACTCCTGGGCTCAAGTGATTCTCCTGCCTCCGCCTCCCAAGTAGCTGGGACTACAGGTGCCTGCCACAACATCTGGCTATTTTTTGGTTGCAGTGTCATTGTTGTTTGGCAGGCCTGGGCTGGAATCGAACCTGCCAGCTCAGGTGTATGTGGCTGGCTCCTTAGCTGCTTGAGCCACAGGTGCCAAGCCTATCACCTAGACTCTTAAAATACCTGTTATACAAATGCAATAAATACTTGCTGAGTGAACAAAGATTCAAGTACTTCATAATCCAATAATCCCACTTCACATAAACTCACTTAGAGCAGGGACTGGGGAGGGTTTGTTCATTGTTACATCCCTCTGTCCAGAACATTGCCTGCCACACAGCAAATTCTCAATAAACAGCTGTTGAACAAGTACACCCTAAAGGAGTCCATACTTCACAGAAACACAAAAATGTTCACCACAATGTTGTTTGTGACAGCATCAGAATGAAAGCCATAGATGGATTATGGAAATGTTTCAATGGAATGCTACTATATGGTAGTTGAAATGAATGACCTAGTTAGTACTACTGACATTGATAAGTCTCAAAAGAAAAGTATCAAGGTGAAAAGGTAAGTGCAGAATGAATAGAACAGCTAGATACAATTTAGACTTCAAAAGAAACTTTGCAATATAATGTTTATGAATACATGCCTATTAATAAGAGTATAAAAAGAAAGATGGGAAGATATATATCAACTTCGACAATGTTATCTTTGAGGATAAAGAGAAGAAAACAGGACTAGAAAGAAAATATAAGAGGCTTAAACTATATTATGTTGTATATCTTTTTAAAAATGGAAACACATGAAAAGGTGTTTAATATTACTATATTGATATACAGTATATCAACATTGATATAAATTAGGAAAATGTATATCAAAGCTACAATAAAATGCCACTTCATGCACATTAGGCTGGCTATCAAAAAAGCAGACAATAGGCCAGGGTGCATGGCTCATGCCTACAATCTGAGCATTCTGGCAATCCGTTCAAGGTGAGTGGATTGCCTGAGCTCACAGGTTAAAGTTCAGCCTGAGCCAGAGAAAGACCTTGTCTCTAAAAATAGCTGGGCATTGTGGTGGGCACATGTAGAGTCCCAGCTACTTGGAGGCTAAGGCAAGAGAATTGCTTGAGCCCAAGAGTTTGAGGTTTCTGTGAGCTATGACACCATAGAACTCTACTGAGTGTGATAAAGTGAAACTATCTCAAAAAAAAAAAAAAAAAAAAGGCAGACAATAACAAGTGTTGGAAAGGATGTGAAGAAATCAGAACCTTTGTGCACTGCTGATAGGAAGGCAAAATGGTACAGTAACTATAGAAAACTATGTATCTTCCTCAAAATATCTTTTTAAACTATCATATGATCTAGTAATTGCACTTCTGTATATATGCCCAAAAGAATTGAAAAGTAAACACTCAAACAGGTATTTTTATACAAATGTTCATAAAAGTAATAGTCACAGATTTTTGTCTGTTTTGATATTCTATTTCTGAATCACTGTTGACCCACGGCTTTACTAGAAGAGAAAGTAAATTGTTGCTTAAACTAAAATCTACGGCTTTACTAGAAGAGAAAGTAAATTGGTTGCTTAAACTAAAATCTACTGCTGCTGTCCAAAGAAGGTTTATAACCCATTACAAGACAGAAGCACCACAGAGGAATTCCATATCCAAGTTGATGAAAAAATTTAAAGGAACAGGTTCTGTCAGTAGTAAGCCATGGTCTCGTAGGCCATGTGTTAGTGAAGAAACCGTAGCATCTGTAGAAGAAAGCTTTTTGGCAAGTCCAAGAAAGTCATTAAGACGGGCATCTCTAGAGCTGAGGCTTTCAAAATCTACTGTGCTTAATAAACTGCAGACAAGACTTCACGTGAAAGGGCCCCAAACTCAAGCGCATCACGTGTGGTTAAAGAGGGTTGTCATGCATGATTGCCACCAGTTCAATGAAAAGCTCAGCAACGATGATACATTTGAGTAACTTAATGTTCTCTGATGAAGCAACATTCCACTTTAGTGGCAAGGTCAACAGGCACAATTGCCATATTTGGGGAACTGAAACTTTACATGCGTCTGTTGAACATGAAAGAGATTCTCCCAAAGTTAATGTGTGGTGTGCTTTGGGAAAAAATTGAGTCAGGGCATGTTGTGAATGCTGACAGTTGTTTAGAAATGCTGTGAAATTACTTAATTCCTCAGTTGGAACAATTAGGACTGATAGAGAATAGTGTTTCAATAGGATGGTGCTCCTTGTAACTTTGCTTTGCATGTTAGAGAGTTTCTACATGAGAAAAACAGATGGTTGGGAAGAGATGGACCATTTTCTTGGCCTCCATGTTTGCTAGATTGGACTCCACTGGCTTTCCTTCTATGGGGACATGTGAAAACTAATATTTATTCGACCAAACCTCGATCTTTAAAAGACTTGCAAGCTAGGATAACTTGATTGCTGATATTACTAAAAATCAGCTTGATTGCTGGTATTACTAAAAATCAGCTTGAAAATGTTTTCCAAGAACTACAAAATCAGGCTGGATCTCAGGAGGAATGAGTGTTTGAAATATATTGCACAGAAATATATTATTTACTAATAATGTATTTCAAAGTAGCTTGCCACAAAAAATGAGAAGAAAATAGATGCCAGATATGTTGATTAGATTGGTTTGAACATCCCGCATTGTATACATATGTCAAAAATCAAATTGTACTCCATAAATGTATACAATTATTGTCAATTAAAAATAATAGTTATAATAATAAATAAGAAACAGCAGTTAAAAATAAAAATAAAAAAACAACTACAGAATTGTATTACCCTTCATACTAGTAATGATGGTGAACATGTTGAAAATTAACAAGAACATTAAAAAATGTGTTTCTTCTTTCTAAAAAAAAAAAGTAATATTCACAATAGTCAAAAGTTAGAAGCAATCCAAGTGTCACTTGACAAATGCATGAACAAAATACGACAGATACAATGAAATATTATTCAGCCTTGAAAAAGACAGAAATTATGACACGCATTACAACATAGCTGCACCTTGAAGACACTATGCTAAGTGAAATAAGCCACTAAGCCAGTCACAGAGTAAGATTCCATTTAGTATAAAGCACCAGGAGTAGCCATATTCATAGAGACAGAAAGTAGAATGGTGGTTGCCTAGAACAAGACTAATGATCTGATGGAATAATGTGCAAAATATATGAAAAGAGTTTAACAAAAAGAAACGGAAGCAATCCTTAAATATATGAAAAGATGTGCAAATTTTCTCATTTTAAGAAAAATGCAAATTAAAACTATACTGAGATATCAGATTAGAAAAAAAATCCCAAAGTTGGCCAATGTACTCTGTGGTGAGATACAGTTAAACAGGTAAAAGCATAATGACATACCCTTTATGGAAGAAAATTTGGCAATATCCAGCAAAATTACATATGTATTTACCCTCGATCCAGCAATCCCACTTCTAGGAATCTACTCCAAAGATATACTGGCAAAAATGCCAAAAGACATACGTACAAAGCTATTCTTTGCAGCACTATTTGTAATACCAAGACTGGAATAATCTGAATATCCATCAATAAGGAAATGAACAAATAAGGTACACACAATAAGAACCATCGCCATATATTGATGTGGAATAATTTCCAGAATATATTGTTATTTTTTGTTTTGCTACGTTTTGTATATGATGGGAAATATATGAGTACATACATATACATACTCAATACTCATATATATTTGTTAATACTTTTTAGTTAATACTTTTTAAGTATTAACAAGATAAGAGGGCAGTGCCTGTGGCTCAGTGAGTAGGGCGCTGGCCCCATATACCAAATTTGGCGGGTTCAAACCCAGCCCCAGCCAAACTGCAACAAAAAAATAGCCAGGCGTTGGTTCGGCGCCTGTGGCTCAAACGGCTAAGGCACCAGCCACATACACCTGAGCTGGCGGGTTCGAATCCAGCCCAGACCTCACCAAACAATGATGGCTGCAACTAAAAAAAACTGGGCATTGTGGTAGGCACCTGTGGTCCCAGCTACTTGGGAGGCAGATGCAGAATAATCGCTTGAGCCCAGGGGTTAGAGGTTGCCATGAGCTGTGATGTCACAGCAGGGCGACAGCTTGAGGCTCTGTCTCAAAAAAAAAAAAAAAAAAGCCAGGCGTTGTAGAGGGCACCTGTAGTCCCAGCTACTCAGAAGGCTGAAGCAAGAGAATCGCCTAAGCCCAAGAGCTGGAGGTTGCTGTGAGCTGTGACACCACAGCACTCTACCAAGGGTAACAAAATGAGACTCTGTCTCCAAAATAAAATAAAATAAAAATAAATAAGATAAGAATAAGTTAAAAAGTAACAAAATGGGTTATATACATATGGAGAATAAAAAAGACAAATAGTATCCAGTTGAAAGTAGAAGTCTTGTTATGTAAATTTGAGTTTGGAAGTATGTAGATACTTTATACAATTTAGAAACAATTAAATTGAAAGAAAAAAATTCTAAAAACTATAAAGAAGCTGAAACAAATGATCTTAACTATCAGTGGCAAAACCTTAAGGAAAACAAGATTCTTTTAAATCATATTAAAATTCAATACTCCAATCCAGGCACTTGGGCAGCACACTGGGAAGCCAAGGCAGAAGGATGGCTTGAGGCCAGGAATTTACAACCAGCCAGGGCAACACAATGAGATCCCCATCTTAACAACAAAATTTTTTTTTAATTAGCAGAGCATAGTATCTGTGTTCCTAGCTACTCAAGAGGCAGGAGGATTGATTGAGCCCAGGTGTTTTAGGTTACAGTGAGTTACTATAATTACGCCAATGCATTCCAGACTGAGACCCTGTCTCTTAAAACAAAAACAAAAACAATACTCTTGACTGTAAAACCAGTAAAATATATTTAAAGGCAAAAATTTTTAAGATATATTAACTGCATACTCTTACTGATATTTAAAATGTTGGTGTTATTATTTTGAAACAACTGCAGGATTTTCATAGGACAAAAACAAATGTGATGATATTAACATCATTAAGGAACAAGACATTTCCAAAAGAATGAGATACAAGCATAAAATCAAAAAGTAAAATCCCTGTAATTTTTTTTTTTTTTTTTGAGACAGGGTCTCACAGTGTTGTCCAGTCTAGGGTCAGCTCCAGGGCTCAAGTTATCCTCCAGCCTCAGTCTTCAGATTGAACTATAGGAATACACCACTATATCTAGTTAAAATTCTATAATTTTATGTTAAAATTATAAATATCAGTATGAAATCAAGATTTTTGTTTCCCTTCAAAAGATGTATATTTTCTTAAAAAAGAAAATATATATTTTCGTAGTTATGTCTATGAGTAAAGCCTAAAAGAAATGACAACCTAGTATCAATGAGCACTCCAACACTCAGAGTATGGTCTCTAAATATTGCAAGCACTTAAAAAAAAAAAAAAAAAAGCTCATTTCATACTGGTGATGAGAATACAAGAGGACATTTTAATTCTAAATAGTTATGCACCCAGTATAAATGCTCCCAGATTTATTAAACAGATCTTTTTTATTATTAAATCATAGCTGTGTACATTAATGCGATCATGGGGCACCATACACTGGTTTTATAGACCATTTGACATATTTTCATCACACTGATTAACATAGCCTTCCTGGCATTTTCTTAGTTATTGTGTTAAGACATTTACATTCTACATTTACTAAGTTTCACATGTATCCTTGTAAGATGCACCGCAGGTTAATCCCACCAATCACTGTCCCTCTGCCCACCTTCCCCCTCCCTCCCCTCCCTCTCCCTCTTCCCCATATGTTTAGGTTATAACTGGGTTATAGCTTTCATATGAAAGCCATAAATTAGTTTCATAGTAGGGCTGAGTATATTAGATACTTTTTCTTCCATTCTTGAGACACTTTACTACGAAGAATATGTTCCAGCTCCATCCATGTAACCCATGAACCCAGCTACTTACCGTTATTTGATCTTTGACAAGCCAATTGAAAACATTCAGTGGGGAAAAAATTCCCTATTTAACAAATGGTGCTGGGTGAACTGGCTGGCAACCTTTTAGAAGACTGAAACTGGACCCACACCTTTCACCATTAACTAAGATAGACTCTCACTGGATTAAAGTTTTAAACATAAGACATGAAACTACGAAAATAGTAGAAGAGTGTGCAGGGAAAACCCTTGAAGAAATCAGTCTGGGCAAGTATTTTATGAGGAGGATCCCCCAGGCAATTGAAGCAGCTTCAAAAATATGCTACTGGGACCTGACCAAACTAAAAAGCTTCTACACAGCCAAGAACACAGTAAGTAAAGCAAGCAGACAGCCCTCAGAATGGGAGAAGATATTTTCAGGTTATGTCTCTGACAAAGGTTTAATAACCAGAATCCACAGAGAACTCAAATGTATAAGCAAGAAAAGAACAAGTGATCCCATCGCAGGCTGGGCAAGGGACTTGAAGAGAAACTTCTCTGAAGAAGACAGGCACACAGCCTGTCATCCTTAATCATCAGAGAAATGCAAATCAAAACTACTTTGAGATATCATCTAACTCCAGTAAGATCACAAAATCTCAAGACCATAGATATTGGCATGGATATGGAGAAAAGGGAACACTTCTACACTGCTGGTGGGAATGCAAATTAATACATTCCTTTTGGAAAGATGTTTGGAGAACACTTAGAGATCTAAAAATAGATCTGCCATTCAATCCTATAATTTCTCTACAAGGTATATACCCTGAAGACCAAAAATCACATTATAAAAAAGATATTTGTACCAGAATGTTTATTAAACAGATTTTGATTGATCTGAGCAATATAATATCCTATAACACCATAATACCTGGGGGCTTTAACAGCCCTGTTACAGAGCTGGACAGACCCTCTAAACAGAAACTAAACAAAGATACAAGGGATTTAAACACAACCCTAGAACAATTGGGGTTAATAATAGACATAAGCTAAATATTCCAAAGCTAAAGAATATACAATCTTCTCATCAGCCCATGGAACATTCTCCAAAATAGATCATATCCTAGGACACAAATCAAACCTCAACAAAATTACAAGAATTGAAATTACACCTGGTATCTTTTCAGATCACAAGGCAATAAAGGTGGAACTCAACTCCAACAAAAATTTTCATCCCCACACAAGGCGTGGAAACTAAACAAGCTTATGCTCAATGACAGTCGGGTCTAAGACAGATAAATGGGGAAATCATTAACTTCCTCAAACATAACAAGAATGAAAACAAAGCTACCAAAACCTGAGGAAATCATTAACTTCCTCAAACATAACAACAATGAAAATACAAGCTACCAAAACCTGACGTACACTGCAAAAGCAGTCCTAAGAAGGAAATTTATTGCATTAGATGCCTACACCTGAAAACCAGAAAGAGAGCCCATCAACAACCTAATGAATCTGGTTTGGTGCCCACAGCACAGTGGTTATGACACCAGCCACATGCACCAAGGGTGGCAGATTCGAAACCAGCCTGGGCCAGCTAAACAACAATGACAACTGCAACAACAACAAAATAGCTGGGTGTTGTGGCGGGCAGCTGTAGTCACCGCTACTTGGGAGGCTGAGGCAAGAGAATCACTAAAGCCCAAGAGTTAAAGGTTGCTGTGAACTGTGATGCCATACTCTACGGACTCTATGGAGGGTGACATAGTGAGACTTTGTCTCAAAAAAAAAAAAAAAAAAAGAAAAAACCCAACCTAATGAATCATCTTAAAGAAATGGAAAATGAAGAGCAATCCAATCTCAAACCTAGTACAAGAAGAGAAATAACCAAAATTAAATCAGAAATAAATGAAAATGAAAACAAAAGAATCATTCAGAAAATTAATGAAACAAAAAGTTGGTCCTTTGAAAAGATAAATAAATCAATAAACAATTGGCCAGATTAACTAGAAACAGAAAAGTAAAATCTTCAATAACTTCAATCAGAAATGAAAAGGCAGAAATAACAACTGATACCATAGAGATATAAGAGATTATTTCTGACTACTACCAAAAGCTCTATGCTCAGAAATTTG
>CAUYPK010069733.1:0-14316 GCA_963574355.1 Loris lydekkerianus | reverse complement strand
GTGGTGGCGGACTGCTGTGGATTGTGTTGGTGTGTTGTGGGTTTTGGGGGTGTGTGTTTTGTGTTTGTGGTGTGTGTTTTGTGTGTGTGGTGTGTATTTTGTGTGTGTGGTGTGTATTTTGTGTGTGTGGTGTGTGTTTTTTGTGTGTGGTGTGTGTTTTGTGTGTGTGGTGTGTATTTTGTGTGTGTGGTATATATTTTGTGTGTGTAGTGTGTATTTTGTGTGTGGTGTGTGTGATTTGTGTGTGTGGTGTGTATTTTGTGTGTGTGTTTTGTGTATATGGTGTGTATTTTGTGTATGTGATGTGTATTGTGTGTGTGTGGTGTGTGTTTTGTGCATGTGGTGTGTATTTTGTGTGTGGTGTGTGTTTTGTGTATGTGGTGTGTATTTTGTGTGTGTGGTATGTGTTTTGTGTATGTGGTGTGTGTTTTGTGTGTGTGTGTTTTGTGTATGTGGTGTGTGTTTTGTGTATATGGTGTGTATTTTGTGTATGTGATGTGTATTTTGCATGTGTGGTGTGTACTTTGCGTGTGTGGTGTTTGTTTCGCGTGTGTGGTGTGTGTTTCATGTGTGTGGTGTGTGTTTCGTGTATGTGGTGTGTGTTTCGTGTATGTGGTGTGTGTTTTGTGTGTGTGGTGTGTGTTTTAGCCTGTGGTGTGTGTTTTGTGTGTGTGGTGTGTATTTTGTGTGTGTGTTTTGTGTATGTGTTGTGTTTTGTGTATATGGTGTGTATTTTGTGTATATGGTGTGTATTTTGTGTATGTGATGTGTATTTTGTGTGTGTGGTGTGTGTTTTGTGTGTGGTGTGTGTTTTGTTTATGTGGTGTGTGTTTTGTGTGTGTGTTTTGTGTATGTGGTGTGTGTTTTGTGTATATGGTATGTATTTTGTGTATGTGATGTATATTTTGTGTGTGGTGTGTATTTTGCATGTGTGGTGTTTGTTTTACGTATGTGGTGTGTGTTTTGTGTGTGTGTTTTGTGTGTGTGGTGTGTGTTTTGTGTATATGGTGTGTGTTTCGTGTGTGTGGTGTGTTTTGTGTGTGTGGTGTGTATTTCGTGTGTGTGGTGTGTGTTTTATGCGTGTGGTGTGTGTTTTGTGTGTGTGGTGTGTATTTTGTGTATGTGGTGTGTGTTTTGTGTGTGTGTTTTGTGTATGTGGTGTGTATTTTGTGTGTGTTGTGTGTGTTTTGTGTGTGGTGTGTGTTTTGTGTATGGTGTATATTTTGTGTATGTGATGTGTATGGTGTGTGTGTTTTGTGTGTGTGGTGTGTGTTTTGTGTATGTGGTGTGTGTTTTGTGTGTGTATTTTGTGTATGTGGTTTGTGTTTTGTGTATGTGGTGTGTGTTTTGTGTATATGGTGTGTATTTTGTGTATGTGATGTGTATTTTGTGTGTGTGGTGTGTGTTTGTTTATATGGTGTGTATTTTGTGTATGTGGTGTGTATTTTGTGTGTGTGGTGTGTGTTTTGTGTATGTGGTGTGTGTTTTGTGTGTGTGGTGTGTGTGGTGTGTATTTTGTGTGTGTGGTGTGTATTTTGTGTGTGTGGTGTGTGTTTTTTGTGTGTGGTGTGTGTTTTTTGTGTGTGGTGTGTGTTTTGTGTGTGGTGTGTATTTTGTGTGTGTGGTATATATTTTGTGTGTGTGGTATGTATTTTGTGTGTGGTGTGTGTTTTGTGTATATGGTGTGTATTGTGTGTGTGGTGTGTATTTTGTGTGTGTGGTGTGTGTTTTGTGTGTGTGGTGTATGTTTTGTGTATGTGGTGTGTATTTTGTGTGTGTGGTGTGTGTTTTGTGTATGTGGTGTGTATTTTGTGTGTGTGGTGTGTATTTTGTGTGTGTGGTATATATTTTGTGTATGTGGTGTCTATATTTTGTCTGTGTGGGTGTTTCTGCAGAAGGGTTCCCAGGGAAGGGCTCAGGCCCACAGGAGAAGGGTCACACAGTGCCCTGCATTCCATCAGCTGCAGGTAGACGCAGGTTCGTGAGATACCACCTTCCTCACAACAGTGGGCATGTAAAACAAAACACCACAACCCGGAGATACAGAGACCACATCGTACACAGTGGAACTATGACGGAGTGCCTGCATCAGAGATGGAAAACTTAGGCAGGCTCTTCAGAAACAAAATCAAGCTTTGTTTATGTCACACATCAATCTTGGGTTCCATGAACTTGAGAGAAAGTGAGGAAGAGCTGGGCATGGCTCATGTTTTTGTCCAACCTGACAAAGATCAACCTTTCCTATAGGATTTCCATCTCACTCTGGCTGAGTTGATGGACACGTTGACACCCAACAGCCAAAACGTGCAGTCAGCATAGCAGACCGTCCAGCCACTGCCGAGCATCACCCTGCGTCCTCCAGAGTCCCGTCTAAGGTGCCTGGCCTCCTTTCGCTACTTCTGTGCCCTGAAATAACCTAGGACTGAGCTGGCTTTGGGGGGGACAGAGCTGGCTTTGTTTTGCTTTCTCCTGGTTTTCTTCTCTGGAAACACCAAGGCTGTAAATCCTGCCGGATCCTGGGCCTGAGACTTGTTGGGCCCCAGCCCTCTGCTGCCAGCTCACTGAGGGGACTCTGCCTTCAGAGACTGATTCCTGGACTTAAAGATGATGGACCAGCAGGTGGACATCTCCCTCTGTGGTGCTGCTTCCTGATCCAAAGGGTCTCACCCTATCAGCCCAGCAACTCTGCTCCCCTGCTGAGGCACTGTATGTCTGCTGTGCCCGCCCACGGCCGGCAGCTAGTGACTTGA
This sequence comes from Loris lydekkerianus, assembly GCA_963574355.1. Taxonomy (NCBI): domain Eukaryota; kingdom Metazoa; phylum Chordata; class Mammalia; order Primates; family Lorisidae; genus Loris; species Loris lydekkerianus. Next base: position 11,566 of record CAUYPK010069733.1, on the reverse strand, counting down.
GACTTCCACCCCCAGAAAAGGCTGTGGCAACGGCTGGGGGTTTCTCTTTGAGAGATCCTTGATGCTGCTGCTGCTGTTGACATCACCTTAGGAGTGAATGTTTACCTGGGAGAAAACAAGTCCGCAGCAGTGTGGCCTTAGGATGGAGACTGGTGTGCACTTCAAGCCGGGGTCCTATCAGGACACTTCCTCAGCACAGTGGTAGTGTGAGGCCACACCAAGTCTGGTTATCGTAGACCAGGCCTCCTTTGATAAATCAGTTGCCAAACACTTCAGATGGCATCGTACATAAACACATTTCACAATAAAATTGTTTTTTTAGCAAATGACATCGTAGCAAAGTATAAGCATCCTCCATGAGGGGCTATGCCAAGGTGGGTGTCCTGCCTGGGGCTGCTGCAGGAGAACGCTTGGGACAGTGGCTAGAAAGCCCCATCCCAGCACAGAGAGCACCATCCCAGCAGAGAGCCCCATCCCAGCACAGAGAGCCCCGTCCCAGCACAGAGAGCCCCATCCCAGCACAGAGAGCCTGGTCCCAGCACAGAGAGCACCATCCCAGCAGAGATCCCTGTCCCAGCACAGAGAGCCCCTTCCCAGCACAGAGAACCCCATCCCAGCACAGAGAGCCACGTCCCAGCACAGAGATCCCCATCTGACCACTGAGAGTCCCATCTGAGCACAGAGAGCCCCACCTGAGCACAGAGAGCCCCATCCGAGCACAGAGAGCCCCGTCCCAGTACAGAGAGCCCTGTCCCAGCATGGAGAGCCCCATCCGAGCACAGAGAGCCCCATCCCAGCACAGAGAGCCCCGTCCCAGTACAGAGAGCCCCATCCCAGCACAGAGAGCCCCGTCCCAGTACAGAGAGCCCCATCTGAGCACAGAGAGCCCCGTCCCAGCAAGGAGAGCCCCCTGGCCCAGCAGCGCCTGGCCAGACTCTTGGGTGTGAAGGGGGAATCGTACTGAGAGGTGGCTCCACAGGGCTGGATGAGATGGACAGAAATCTCAGAGGGAGCTGAGGTCGCAGCAGCTGCCCTTGCCAACCTGTATGCGCTGTAGGAGGCAGCAGATGCCAAGGGACAAACAGAACTTCCCAGGAGTGTGAACTGTTTGTTCACGTCGTCTCTCTAGGACACGCATCATGGTTTAAGTTTATAGACTGCAACTGCCTCATAATCGACACTGACCCCTTGGAGACCCTGTGTTGATCATGGGTGGCACCGACTTTTGGGCTCCAGAATTCCCAGGGAGGCTGCCCTGGGCCTGGGTGTTCTGGGTCTGTGGGCTCAGGGGCCTGATGTGGAGCTGTTAAGGGTCTCAAAGTCTCCAGAAAGTGGGGCGGGAAGCCTGGCTTTACCTGAAGCAATCCCTTAGGCCATCATGGGAGCTACACTGGTTCTGGGCAGAGATGGCTCAGGATGCAGCTGCTGAAAGATCCCCCCACTCCCAGTCCTGAGGCTGAGTGCGAGAAAATTCTGGAGGGGAGGAATCTACCCTGTGGCGTCCAGGAGTCCAGATTCCCCGCACGTCCAGCTTCCCACACATTGTAGCTTGTTCTCTGCATTTCACTAGGGGAGTACCTTCAGCTGCTGTCTGCTCCCCAGCAGGCTCAGTTGGGCAATAAGTCCAGACGAAATTCGGGGTGAAAAACAAACTGGGACTGATGTCCGTCCTGATGCACCAGCCTGTGGCTGAGCAGGAACAGGTGTCCAACCCCGAGATGCCTGAGAGAAGCCCTTGGCTATAGCCCACTTCATCCATATTGTTTTTGAGGCAGGGCCTCGCTCTGTCCCCAAGGATGGAGTGCAGTGTCCTATAGTTAACTGTGACCTCTAATTCCCAAGCTCAGGTGATCCTCTCACCTCAGCCTGCAGAATAGCTCAGCCTACAGGTGCACTTAATTTATATAATTTATATATATTTACATATTTATATATATTTTATATATTTATATCTATTTTATATATATATATATATATATATATTTTTTTTTTTTTTTTTTTTTTTTTTTTGTAGCGAGGGAGTCTCCCTACAGTGCTCAGGCTGATCTCAAACTCCTGGCTTCAATGGATCCTCCCACCTCAGCCTCCCAAAGTGCTGGGATTACAGGGTGAGCCACTGTGCCTGGCCTGTCTTCATTTTGTTGTTGTTGTTTGCTTGCTTTTTAACAGCTCAGTCACCAAACACTGATGTTCTGATCCCCACCTGCCCATTCTGTCTCTTCCCATTGGCTCCAACTTGGGCAAAGTAGACAGGAAGGTACAATACTCAGCTCAAAATTCCGTACAGACCTGCCAGGCCAGGTGCTAAGCAGCTCACGCCCTTTTGCCCTTTTAACCTTAAAAGAGTTTCATGGAAGGTAAACTGTTATTATTTCCAGCTCACAGGCAAGGAGAGCCAAGGCTGGGAGTGGGGTGTGTGCCTTCTGTGGTTATCCTACAGGACATGAGTCCAGGACACCAGACCCCAGAGACCAGCTTCTGACCAGCGTGCCACACTGTGGTGGGGACAGGACCAGGACCACGGATCGGAAACCAGCCTTAGCGCGTGAGCGTCTGTGAGTGAGGGGGGAGATTTTGTTCACTTTTAGGACACAGGTTTTGACTTAGTTTGTTTCTTGGAAATTTTCCCAGCTGGTCTGTGGTTGCACTGGAGATTTTTGTTCCTTTGTTTTTAATTGACAGATAATTGTGTGTATTCCTGGATACAGAGTGATGTTTTCAATACTTGTATTCATTGAGTAATGAACAGATCAGAGTACTTAGCATTCATCACTCTAAACATTTACCATTTCCTTGTGGTAAAGCATTCAAAATCTTTCTTCTAGTTATTTTTAAATACGCAGTACATTTTTGTTACCTCTAGGCACTCCGCTGTACTCCACCAGAACTTATTCTTTCTATGCCACCGTAATTTCGTACCTGCAGACCAACCTACCTCCACTTCACTCCTTGCTCGTGGTAACCCTACTCCACTTTCGACTTCTAGCAGATCAGCGTTTTTAGATTCCAGTGTGAATGAGGTCAGACAGCATCTGTCTCCCTGAACCTGGAGAATCTTTCAGGTTCCTCTACATTGTCACAGATGACAGGATTTCTGTTTCATGGCCAAGTTGTATTCTGCTGTGGATATCTGCTACGTTTTCTTTATTCACTCACCTAATAATGGACACTTGGTTCTGTACTTTGGCTGTGGTGAGCGGTGCTGCAGTGACCTGGGAGTGCAGGTGTTGCCTGAAATACTGATTTCATTTCCTCGGGCACATACCCAGCAGTGGGACTGCTGTGTCACGTGGCAGTTCTGTTTCTGATGCTTCGAGGATCCTCCACAGTGCTTTCTATAGTGGTTGTAGAGATTTGTGCCCCTTCACGGTGTGCAGGGGTCCCCTCCCCTCTTCTCCCCAGCACTTGTGACAATGACTACTCTCACTGGAGCCAGGAGGGGCCTCACGGTGCTCTCAGCTTCCTTGTCCCCTGGTTAGAGATGTGGATGCTTATTTATAGCCCTGTTGGCCACCTATTATGTATTCTTTTGATAAATGTCTATGAAGAGTCTTTTTGCCCATTTTTAATTAAGTTTTTGTATCTTTGCTACTGAGTTGTTGGAGTTCCAATCTGATTAAAACAGACTTCTGAGAAGAGAGAGGGCTATGTCAGGAGTATCAGGAATTTTTTTTTTTTTAATTCACAGTTAATTTAGTGTGCAGTCATGTTTGACAGCAAATTTACATGAAGTTTTCATCTGTCATTGATTTGGGGGAATCTCAGTCACCAGGAGACGAGGTTCAGACAAGTACAGACAATTTTTATTCAAGCTACTTACACCCCAGAAAGTCTCTGCAAGTGCTGAATTATAGAATCCTGAGCCCCTGGGGAGACACAGGAATGGGGTCCTCCAAGCCTTGGGCTACATCAACCAGTCCACATGTAGCCTGGCTTCATGGGTCTCTGTCTACAGACACGTTATCTGTCATGTGACAGAGGAGCGTGTTTCAATCAGTGATGTGAATCTTCGCTGCACCTTGACTATGTTGAGATCTATGTGTTAGATCCACAAGTGTTTACCCTTGTGCTACTGCTACCTGCACTGTTTGGTACAGTGACCAGCTGTGCAGGTGTATGGCCTAGGCTACACTCTGCAGGTAGTGTAGTCACCCATCTGGGTGTCCACGCCTGTGATGCCTACACAGTCAGGAAGTTGTTAGGCGCAGCAACACGTTTCTCAGAATGTATCACAGTTGTTAAGCAACATATGATATGTATTGTTGATTCATTAGCACTGACCTTGTGATCAAGCACACTGTAACTCATGCCAGAAGGAGCCGCTGGACATAAGCGTCACAGCCTTCTTTTACTAGACAGCAGCTCGATTTTATGCCTAGAACCATTTGAAACAGCAAAGTCTCCAAAAAAACACAAAAGTGTGGCACTAAGTAGGCTACAGAAAGGACAATAACTTACAGGATGAGAGCTGCCACAAGAAGATGCAAACACACAAGCATACACACTCACACTCACTCACACACTCATATACACTCACACACAGTCACACACTCATATACACTCGTGCACACACACTCGCACACAGCCACACACTCATACAGTCACATACTCATATACACTCGCACACACACTCGCACACAGCCACACACTCATACACTCGTACAGTCACACACTCATATACACTTGTGCACACACACTCATACACAGCCACACACTCATACACTCATACACAGTCACACACTCATATACACTCGCGCACACACTCGCACATAGCCACACACTCATACACTTGTACACAGTCACACACTCATATACACTCGTACACAGTCACACACTCATACACTCGTGCACACACACTCACATACTCATGTACACTCACACATACATACTCGCTCACACATACTCACACACTCGCACACACATTCACACACCTGCACACACACACTTGCACACACATACTCATACAGTTATAGGCACTTGTACACATACACACACCCATGCACACACACAGCCTCACATACATTCATGCGCACACACACACTTGCACGCACACAGTCCCAGGCACTTGTACACACACTTGCACACACACTCAGCCTTGGAGATTGGTCCCACTTCTGGTTGGCCACGTGTGTAGACTCTGGGGCCAGCTCCGAGTCTTGAACAAAGATATCAACACCACACAGCAATTTTCCATAAAGCCTCTTGGCTCATCTCCAGAGCCAGCCTCACATTTTTTCCCTCATATTTCAGGAAGTGAAATGTTATTAATTTGAGCATCTTAATATATGTGGTATCAATTCAGTATAAAACCTATTCACTGCTTTATTCAGTCAGGAATTCGCAAAGGCTCCCCGGGCGCCAGTGTCGCACTAGCTGTCGGCTGGTCGGGGGAGCTGGTGAAAACGGCAACCTTGCCCTGGACCAGCATCTTTCACCCTTTTCTTGCTTTTTCCTTCTTAGTCATATTCTATAACCCTAAATATTATCAGAGATAAAAACATGAGTAAGAAGTGCTTCTGCCTTTCAGGGACCTGGATTCTCTGTGGCGTTTCCAAACTCTGTCCGGCGACATGGCTGTGTCTCTCAGTATCAAGAACTTCTTGAAAAATGTGCTTTGTGGGCCATGTCCCCACATAGACAGAATATGACCATGAGCATGTTCAAGGCTGTGGTGGACAGTGAACAGACTTACTTAATTTGGATGAAATAATTAATTGGAGGTCATTACAGTGAGGTGGGCTCACAGTTTAGGTCCCTACATAAGTAAACCAAAGCCCAGCTCATTCCAAATGGTAAAATGAAACTTCAGCTTAAATGATCAGAAATTGCCAATTAACTTCTAACTGGGGACTTTCCCCGGAATGATAAAGCCACTGGCCCCTTTTAATCTGGCGTGTTCTTCACGTTGCTTCTGCACTTCCCCCTCAAAGCACACCTGGAGCTGCCCGATTCAGAAGTTGTGTCTGCTCAGGTAAACCTGGCCATCCCGACTAGGTGTTTCCAAGCAGTGTTGTCCACTGAACTCCTGGCATGTGTTAGAACCACGTAAGCCCCAACAAATACAGCACCCCCGTTGCTGGGTGCTGGCAAGAATCCAGGTCCGAGGATCACTGTGGAGTCGACTCAGAGAGGGCAGAGGGGCCAGGGGGCAGGCAAAGGGTTCCTCCCCTTCCCATGCTTGGAGGAGCATGCTGCCTGCCACAGCTCTTTCCCCACACACTGCAGAATTTAGGTGGGCTGAAAGCAGGCTCCTGTGGGACGTGAAGACTGCCCATGTGGTGATTGTTTTCCTGCAATTATCTTTTATAAAAAGCGTCCCGACCAAGTCTGTGAGGAGCAGGCACCCAGTAGGGGAGGCAGCAATGGTGCAGCCCCGGCCTGTCTACGCCCCAGAGGGTAAGGGAAGGGCTGCAACCCACTTCCTGGGTCCTTGGAAGCCTGGACACTGGAAGGTGGGGAGTCGTGACCACTTGTTTTCTCAACATCCTAGTCAGTCCTTATCAGGCTCAATAGCTTCACACGTCTTTACAGAACACTTTCATCTCTTCTCCATCATTAACGTGTCTCCAGTCCTCACTCTGTTTGTCAGTTTGTAAATATGTGTAGTTTGAGTATCCCCTTCTGCTCCAAGCACCTGTCGTAGCCCCAAGTCCCTGGTATTGTGGCTTCACTGCTAGCCACCAGGTCTCACAGGTTGGAGAGGCCTTCAGACCGTTGGGAAAACAGACACGCTGGACACTGGTTTACACTGCCACAGGGCAGGTACCTCCCTGGGCCGCCACGGCGGCCTCACCCATCTGGGGGCTAAAGACATCTTGAACGGTGACCCGAAGTAGGTCAAATCCAAAGGAGAAACAATGACTTGTTTCAAAAATATGACTTTCCATGTTTTTGATGTATTCTGTATTAAGAACATCTGAAAGGCATGGATGACAGTGTTTTGACAACTGCTGTTTATTTTCAAATTTGATCCAAAATATATATACATGCTCTCACTGCAAGCGCAGTGTATTATAATTAAAGTGAGCGTTTAATTGTAGAAATAATGAGTGCCCAACAAATTGTGGTTATCCATCATCTGACATCATAAATTTACATCGTGACTGATGAGTGGGAAGTGTCTCAGTTCTAGGGATGTCCGAAGTGTGTCCTCTCATCCTTTTGTTTCTAAGCAGATCTGTATTAGACACACAGGGACGCATTTGCCTGGTGGGAACTCAGGAGTGGGAGGGAGGAAGAGAAGGGGAAAGGCACACAGGCGGCGCCCAGCCCAGGAAGGCAGCACCAGGGAACTGTCCAGCGCTGCGCCAGCCCGGGACGGCAGCACCAGGGAACTGTCCAGCCCGTGTTGCTGATGCGGGATTCAGAGGTGGGATTCCCAGGGGAGTTCTGTGATCCAAATATTAGTCTGTCCCTGCTCTTTGCGAGACTTATATTTGGGAGAGATTCTGCCCCTCTGATGCTCAACCCTCAGCTTTGACCCACTCTGCAGCCACTCTAGGAAGGCCTGCCTGGCCATTTCCCGAGTCATGTGCAAATTTTTCAGGTAGCCCTGGTCACCTTGTGATGAGGATTCCATCCATGATGATTGCTTTTTCAAAAATAAAATGATATAAATGGAGTCTCAGCACAGTCACCTCCTCCCATTGGGTGACTGTGAAGGGACCACCCTGTGTTAGCAGGTCTTTGGGGAAGATATATTGGACTTTAATAAAATTTGATCAATACGTTTAAGTCAGATTGAATTATATGTAAGTGAATAGGCTTGACATATGTTTCAATATCTGCGAGTGATACATTATTCTCCAGTGAGCATAAAATTTAATGAAATATAAATACCCATTAATCCTTGCGTTTCCACCAATCAGTCACTGCCGCCCCGGCCTGCTGTGAGCAGAAGCCGGCCCAGAAAGTCATCTGTTTCATCTGCGCGGGAGCCCAGGCCTGGAAAGACATCAGACAGCCTGGAGGAGAGGAGGCCGGCTGGGGAGGCTGCCAGCTCCTCTGTGGGGCACGGCAGGCGCAGCGTGAGCAGAGACTCGGGCAGAGGGGGCTGGTGCCTTTGAAATCGTCCAGGCAAAGAGCACAGGAGCAGGACAGAAGCTGCTGCCCTCCCAAGACATTCTCTCCTCTTGTTTCACAGTTGATTTGTCATTAGACACTGTGCACAGGGCCAGGCGAGGACAGTGGCACAACAGCGCTCCTGCTGCACCAGAAAGGGCACTGGGCTGTCCCCTAGTCAGGGGGATGCTCTTTAAAATGTGCCCACAGAAAATAAAAGTGGCAGAGCAGGAGGGTAAGAACGAGTAGCTAGATTTCCAGTCACGTGTGCCCACACCTTTCCCTCTGCTGCCAAGAAAAGGGACCGTCACCTCTTCTTGGGACCGTCACCTCTAGGGCACAGACAGCTCTGAACCCACCTTGTGGGAGGATGCTCTGTGGCCCTGGAGGCCATATTAGGACTGATAAGTACAAACCACGGGCTGGGCAGTTGTCCTCTGTAGGGGAGAGGGGTGGACATACAGGAGGGTGGGGACAGGTAGGAGGGCAGGGGGACACGGGGGGGGGGGGCTCATGGGAGATCAGCCCAGCTGAGACGACCGTGAGCCCTTAATCTCACTGTCTGTGTTGTGGCTTCCAGCCACCCAGAGCCGGTTGCTGCAGAATCTTTGATTTGTCGGGTAATGAGGCTTTGTTGTTATGTGACAGACCGTTTTATCCTGAACATCTTCTTTCTAAGGGGCTGTTGTGTACTTCGCAAAGAGTCGGGGCCCCAGGTAGTGACATTCCACTCAGAGTGAGACCACTGGCAGCCAACATGATTTGGATAGGGTCATGTTCACTTAGCTCCAGCCTTTGTGCCTGACTCAGGCAGTGAGTGAGGCAGGTGAGCACCCAGTACCTGCTCACCAGGAGGGCCTTTCAAAGCAAGAGGCATAAAAGCCTAAAGTCCAAAGGGTGTGGAAAGGGATTGGGATGTGGTTGGGGGCGGCAGGCCACACTGACAGGGAATGTGAGTCCCCTGAGGGGAGCAGAAGGGCCCTGTGGTCAGAGGGGGAACTGCCTGAAGGGGTTGCTGGGAGCACAGAAGGTGATGGAGGCACCTTGAATCCCTGCTGACCTGGGGCAGGGGGCCCTGCCGGGCAGGCCCAAGTTTGCAGTTGCAGTTAGAAGACCAGGCTGGACGATGTCCCAAACTGAAGAACATCTAAGCCTAAGGCCACAGTTGGGTTGAGAAAGGATCCGGCAGCCACCTGGGAAGGCACAGCAGTGTGGCTGAGGAATGCCCAGGCCCTCTGGGACCCCAGGGGAGGTGGCTCCCTCCTCACAGCTGCTCCCAGCCTGCAGGCTATGGGCAGTGTCCACTGCACTTCTGGGGCCAGGGAAGGAGCCACCCGAGACCCCGCAGGTGCCATCACCTCGGAGGCCAGAAGACCTGCCCTCATCCCTGGTTAGCCTCAGCTTGCCAGAGTTTCTGATACAGAATTTTCTTCTTAAACATGAGAAAGAAACACAAGCTTGTAAGAAGGATCGGTAAGCTGAAGAGGGAGGTAAAGACCCCAAAGTGAAGATGGAGATTTATGATGCCACTAATGTATTTACCGACATTTTTATTTTTCCAAATGCTTAACTGTCAGTTAATTAATTTACATAACATGATGCTGAAGAAGGAGCCTCTTCTCATTTTTATTTCACAGATGAGGACCATAAAATTAGCTAAATTTAAATGGCCCACATCAGAGGAGGTGCCCGTATTTCTGGCTGCCATCTGTAAACCACCCTAGATGTGACTGCCCAGCAGGCAGAAACCCTTTAGCAAATTTTAGATAGTGATGACTCTTGTATGTATCTTGGAACCTGAATTATGTCAAGTCACATTTGCCAACTTCCTTTGTAATCTGTCTGCTTGTCTGTAGAGTGATAGGGCCAAATTCCAGGAGTCTCTTAGTAGGGACCTGGGGACACTCTGCCCCCTGGGACCTGGGGAGGCCCCACATTCTCTTTGGCACAATTTTGGGTCACAGACCTCCAGGAGAAAGGCACATTTTTATGTTGGATTTTCAGGCTCTGGGACGGGCTAAGCGTGAGGACAAACCCATGAAGAGGAGGTCAAGCTGCTGGAGGTCAGAGGCACATCTGTTCTTGACTTCTTAAAACATTGTGAGATATAGTAAAAGAATAAAAAAGTACAAGGTCACTCCGGGGTGACAGGCATGTCTAGACCCTGACTGTGGCCGTGGGAGCAGGAATGCAGGGGTTTCATCCAAGCTCGTCGAAATGCATCGATTAAGTATGTGCTGTTCTTTCTGTGTTGATCCTGCCTCAGTAGAACACAGAGGCTAAAAGCCACACGGACCCAGCTGCAGGAGACTCGGCAGGCATGCTGGGCTCCGGTCTGCCCCGGGCTCAGCTCTGAAGCCGGCTCAGCTCTGTACCCGGCTCAGCTCTGCACCAGGCTCAGCTCTGTACCCGGCTCAGCTCTGCCCCGGACTCAGCTCTGCACCAGGCTCAGCTCTGCCCTGGACTCAGCTCTGCACCAGGCTCAGCTCTGTACCCGGCTCAGCTCTGCCCTGGACTCAGCTCTGCACCGGGCTCAGCATACTGGAGGATTTTTGTTGCCAAAAGCTACAGTGAACTCAATTGGATCATTATTATGCTTGGATTGCACCCAACATGCTCTCCTATTCACGATACCCGTCTTTTAGACGTCATCATGTTAAATAGCTAGAGGCCTCCTGGGCCCCCATGAAGGGAAGAGCTTAGGGGAGGAGGTGCACATCCAGCCAATTCACAGGGGGCTGGGAGTCCAGGAGGCAGGGATAGGCGTCCCTCACGCTTACCCTTCCCTTAACACCTGAAGCAAGCTGAAGCCTCCTCTGTGCAGGGTGTCTCTCCTGTGTGAGTTGAGACTGTTCCTAAGGCATGGGTACCCTGTGTGACACTCCAGGGCAGGAACAGATGGGGCCCAAGGTCTCTGCTGCCACTGCACAAAGGACGATCTATCCTATCAAAACTGAGTTGTGCAGGAACAACACGAGGCTCTGAGTCTTTAGCTGTGTCAAGGGACAACTGAGGAATGGGCAAGGACCTGTGACTCCAGGTCCTTAGAAATCCCTTGATTTCTCAGAACTGCCCGTGGGGAGTGCCTGACCTTCCAAGTGCATGTTAGTTAGCATCTGTGGTTGTGTCTACTCATGTGAGGAAAGGATGGGGCTGGCGGGTACTGTCCATGTGGCCAGTGAGTCAGGATAGCTAAGTTCTCTCAGTCTGTGTTCTCATCCCAGGGTTTGGGCTGCTAGGCTGCCTGTGCCGTTGACCTCTGTGATGACATGGGCAGCCCACCTCTCCACTCCAGAAATGCCGTTGACCTCTGTGATGACACGGGCAGCAACCTCTCCACCCCAGCAATGTCGTTGACCTCTGTGATGACACGGGCAGCCCACCTCTCCACCCCAGAAATGCCATTGACCTCTGTGATGACACAGGCAGCCCACCTCTCCACCCCAGAAATGCTATTGACCTCTGTGATGACACAGGCAGCCCACCTCTCCACCCCAGAAATGCC